>JAMKPZ010000700.1:0-83612 GCA_024699675.1 Amphibolis antarctica
ATGACTGAAGATGCAAGTTTAAAGAAGATATAATAAAAGCATTAATGTGTGTAAAAGACTGGGAACTTGCTACATTCCGTGAACAAGATCAAGTTGAAGATTTTACCGAGCAACTTACAAACTTAAATATTTCATAATTAAAATATTTTTATTTTTATTTTTCAATTTGTAATTTTTTTTAAAATGTAATTTAAATTTGTTGTAAAATTTGTTTAAATGTAATTGTAAATTTTTAATAATGTAAATATAAAATATATAATTCATTAATAAATAAAAACTTAATTTAATTATATGCATTGTTGTCTGATTGTCTCATTTATTAAGTTGTTGAATACTTGAATGTTGAATTAAATTTAAATATTGATGGTTGAACGGTCGTATGCATGGGCGGGCGGGGGAACTGTGCTTGTGTTGGCAGTCGGGTCATTGGGTCGGTTGTCGAGTCATTGGGTCGATAATCGGCTCGCAGTGTTGGGTCCTGCCATCCCAAGAAGAAGAGTCAAAGACTCTTTGGCAATATGGGCCGTGCGGCCCGTGCCCCCCTCTTGCCTAGGGGGAAGGGCGGAAAGCCGTGCGGGTCGGCAGAGACCGTGGGGTGAACGGTCACGTGGGCGGGAGGGGGTTGAATTGTGAACGGGTTGTGCGGCCGGCGGGGGAGACGGGCTACCGAGTCTTGGGTCGGTTGTCGGGTCATTGAGCCGATCGTTGGGTCGTAATGTCGGGTCCCGGGAAGAATCGTGTTGGTCAAACTCGTGCCATTGACCAGCACAAATAGTATTTTTTCGTGCTACGGGTCATGCTTGAGCTGACCCATTAATGGTGTGGGCCATGTTGGCCTAATTCAGCACGATTGACAACTCTAGTTGTACATTGATAAGATCTACCTTTTTGTTCGTTGCAACAATTCCCTAGAATGGTTATGGCCATTCTAGATGCAACAGTGGTTCATCTCATAATCTCATTATGAAGAATCAGTCACATGAATTTTTTCTTTTATATATTTATGTCTATGATGAAATCTTTGGTCAAATTATGTACATTTAAATTTTTTCTCATAATTCACAATCAAGTAGTTTTAAGTCTTCCTTTACTTTTAGTTTCATCCACATTAATTAATTCTTCTCTGCTAACTAATGTGTCTTTTAAGGATTTAAAGATATTACCAAACTACCTAAACCTTTATTTTTAATAAATTTTTTTTTAACTGATCTATTATAGCATTATCACTCATTTATTTGGACATTTGCATTTATATGATGCTAACTTTTTATATATGAGCATACTTTAAAGTTAACATTTTGAAACATAAAGTATGGTTGGACAAATAACAATTTTCTAGAATTGTACTTTTAATTTTTAAGGTATTGTTCATTATATTTTTGTGCATTTTATTATAAATATTTTAATCATTATTAATGCTTTGATTGTGCTAATTCTTATGTTTTATCATTATTTTCAGGTTATGCATAATTTCAGGGGCGGATGCAGTTTGTGGTTGCTGTGAAACGGAATCTCCCTTGAAGAAAGGTCGCCTCTAACCTAGTTTAGCATAGATTTACCATAGTTTAATATTATTTCTTATTTATCAGTTATTACAGTAGTGTTTCTTGCTCAAAAACTCAAAAATAGAAACTTATTATTGTGTGGTTTCATGTTGAACGGATGAGCATTTGGTGCTGTTATTGAAACCCTGTTTTGAATGTCATTTTCGTGTGCATTGATTACATGCTTGGTACTGGCAATTTCCTTATTTTGTTTTCATACAAAAACGTGGGATTGTTGGTGTGATTAATTGCAAGTCTTACTGCAGATTTCAGTGTATTTGTGGAAAGATATCTGTTGCAGATTATGTGGTATGGCATGTGAAGATTTCTGCTGCATTTTAGTGTTTTTGTTGGATTTCTTTTTTTTCTCAGCTTATATTACAGCAGTTCACTGCAGAATTTGGTGGCATTTGAGTGTGTTTTTGTGGATACTTATAGCAGGTTTTGTTGTGCAATTTTGTTGTGTTTTGGAAGGTGTTGTAGTGCAGAAATTTTTGGCCATTTTGGTTGTGAACGGGGCCCAGAAAGTTACCTATAAAAATTTCAGCTTTCGAGCACTCCTTATTTAATTTAGGTGCTAGAATTCATGCTAAAAGGTCTGTCCCAATATTTTGTTTAAGCATACTTTGTGATTCCACTGCTATTTTGGGAATTTTGATTTTTGGCGAGTGTGTGTGAGTTTTTCTTTTTAAGTGTGTTTTTATTCCTTCTAGTTAGTGTGTTAGGTTTTGTACTTTTTTTTTGTGTCTACTTGAATTCCATTTACTTTGAATTACCTAATCCTTATGGATGCAACCTATATTTATTGACATACCACTTTGGATGTCATACACTTGCGGTTATCATATTAGGACTTTAGTGTTTTTCCATTTCATCCATCTAAGCATTCCCATGACCATTCTAGATACCTTTAAAATTAAAATGAAAATTTTATAAACTGTTTGAGTAAACAGGTAATGTCCGATAATCTCTAATGTCAGGTTAACTACTAACTAGCTTAATGCAGGGGGATGTCTGCTGCACATTAAGCTTTTGCCATCTTCGAGTCAATTGCTTGGTGGTTCTTTATTATGTGATATTAATTATATTATTGGTCTTGTAATCATTTGATTAAATATAATATAGTAAATATATAATTGAAATTTTTACTCTACTAGTTTTTGTTTGATTGGATTGATAAAGCGAGGGGTTGACTTCCTTCAGCTTATCAGTCATCATTGCTGAATTTGGAGATTTGAGTGTGGTTATTTTGTGCATTCTCTTGGGTTGAGATATTTCTATATTATTTGAGATAATTATATTGCATTTGTGAAGTTTTGAATTCAAGGTCATAAGATAAAAGACTCTTCAACCATTAAGATATCACTTTAGTGGTATCAAGTGTCCTCATCTTGATGATCTAATACCACATATTGGAAATGAGTTGCATCACTCTTACAGTGAAAGCTGCATACTTGCAGGACCGGCAAATGAAGGCACGCTAGAGCATGATGATGATATTTTGACGATGTGCATCTCCTCATTCAAACCCTTCCTCCTTGTGTCTGACTGTGCGACTTATTAACTTGCATCAGATTTGCAGTGATTGCTCCAGTTCCAAATAACTGTGTCACACTTAGAATTATTGTCAACACCTCCAGTGCCCTCTGCAAGGCAAATACGATGTAATCATCAGACAAATCGATACTTCCTATCAATAATTTATAATTAAGCTAAATTCCACTTATATTGTAATATTTCATAAAGTGATGGAAATATTATTGTTGTCACCCAACTATCCTTCCCTTAAGGTTCAAGCTTTCTACGGTTGTCCGCTCTTGTCTCTCTATTGTTTTAATTTTGCAGTAGACCTAGATACTAAGAAAACTTCTTGTTTATTTGTACATGCAAAATTAACAGAAAAGAATAGATAAGAATTATGGAATTGATGAGAAATAGAATTGACAAGAATTAAATTCTTAGAGATGATTAATTTGTATACATCATGAAATTAAATATAGTTACAAATTTTTAATGTTTGTGTAGATTTTGGAATTGATGATGACGATGATGATAGCTAGGAATTTGATATTTACTCACCAAGCGTGCATCGACCCATCCAATGCTGATTTCTTTACAAGCCAACCTGCAAAATTGCTTTGTAAGATCAGAATCAAGCAAAAGATTATATTGAGCTCTGCCGGTAGAGCATGCTTAGCATAACCACAATTAACATAATGAGTCTCCCACTCTTTTAATTCTGTATTCAAACAAAGCAATCTTGAAGAGGGAGAGAGGAAGATGACTACAATGGTGAAAGGCAACTGTGGTCCAGAAGTGGGAGAGCGGAGGTGGAAAGGTCTTAAAATGTTACAAATTTATAAAAGAGAATGTTTAAAAGACCTTCCCCCACTTTTCATGGTGTACAAACACCTTACATTTTTAAAATTTTCCCTTACTTTCTATTTCACATGAATTACAGAAAATCTAACATGCACAAACCCTCCAAAAATGCTACGTTATAAAATAACAAGTTGGAACAATCATTATTGGAAGTAGATCAGGTCGGGTTTAGCCGGTCGGCAAGCCTTGTTCTTCGACCAGGTCGGGTTGGATTGGATTTTATAACTAGCCCAAGTCCGCTTGGGCTGGGTGTTTATACAGGTTTAACTTTATTTGTAATTTTATATTTAAAATAATATACCTTATATATATATATATATAAAGGCACGAATTCTGTAGGCGTTACTTCTGTAGGTGTCTACAAAATCATTTTACCTTATATATATATATATTTATATACACACACTAGTTAGCTGACCTAGGTCACCCAGTAGGCCGGTCACCCGGACCATGGGGCCTTGTCTCTTCGGCCCTGATCTTTACGGGCCTATAACAGTGGGCTAGTAGCACATGCAAGCTCAGCCCAATTTACACATGTATAAGTAGGTTTCAGGATTTTTCAGCTGCGTACCCCGTGGCAAGGAGAACGAGGGCCCAGGCAACGATGGAAGAGGCAGCCGCCGATGCGACGAAGGATGTGGTCCCGACGGCGAGGTTCTGGAGCACGGAAATGGAGGTGGTGACGCCGGCGGCCCCGGCGATGAGCGAGAACAGCACAAAGAACCCGGTCGCATGGTTCCCGACGGGGTAGTATATGGGGAACAGCCTCGCGGAGTACGACTTCCGGGCGGCCGCCTCGGCTGACTCCTCGATGCCGTAGTCCACCGCCCACCCCGCGATGGCTGCCACAATGATGTAGAGCAGGAGGTTGAGGAGGACGAGGGACATCGGCAGGGTCTTGGGACCTCGGGCTGCCATCCTCAGATCTGGTGAATTTTTTTGGATTTTGATCAGATTTCGCAGGTGCGCGTATGTGTATAAATTGATGCACAGGCGTGGTGGCTTCGGCTTGGGCGATGGATGTGGTATTGCTTGAGTTGAAAGGAAGGGGGTGGCTGGTTGTGGTGCCTTTTTGATGACAGAGAGGGGTATGCTCTTCTTCCTCCATGGAATTGTGGTGGCAAAGAAGAAGAAGAGGGACAGGCATCTGTATCTTTCTTCTGGCTGAATCAACGAAGCTGAGTGATGTCGTCAAGGTATTGCTGCTTTTTTTTAATAAGGTCTCGAATCTTTAACGATATCTATAGAAAATTGAATCAATACGTATCTAGATTTATGTTATTTTGTCAATCATTCTACATCATACAATGTAATATCGACATTAACTAACTCTTTATCGTCTTCTTCGTCCTCCTCCTTCCACCTCTCGTCGTCTTTGTTGCAAAACCTGGTCTACGGTTGCCTTTTTAAAAGTAACTTTTACCATTTCTCAAAATAAACGTTCGAAATGATGTTGACTCGTATGTCGCTTGAATGAGTGATAAAAATTGATATTTTTTAATATTTAAATAAGTGATATCAATATTAAAATTATATTTTTTTAAATGTTAACGTGATTAATGTTAACGTTGAAATTATATTTTTTAATATTAATGTTAAAATTGTATTTTTTTAATATTGATGTAATTAGATAGTATGATACGATTAATACGAAAAAGTTATTTCAAGAATCAATTCATATTATCATGATATTAGAAGTAATTTTTACATGAAAAAGTGATATTTTCAAACAAAGTTTGTCTCTTACATCATGTTGCTAAACTGCTGCTCCAATGTCACCTGGCTTCCCCTTCCCCTCCTCCCTCCTTGTCCATCCCTTGCCTCCCCGTTGTCACAAGCACACTAGCTACTATTGGTTCATCTTCACTTCGTATCTTTATGTGATGACCGACCCATTATATATATATAACAGTATATATATATGATGTTGGGAAATTCCCTTTTTTCTCTGGAATTTATTTTTGGGGGTTCTGCTTAAAT
Organism: Amphibolis antarctica; assembly: GCA_024699675.1. Classification (NCBI taxonomy): domain Eukaryota; kingdom Viridiplantae; phylum Streptophyta; class Magnoliopsida; order Alismatales; family Cymodoceaceae; genus Amphibolis; species Amphibolis antarctica. Next base: position 5,907 of record JAMKPZ010000700.1, read on the forward strand.
GCAGGGGTAGTAGTACCCAGCATACGCATTTTTTTGGAAGGGTGTTTCGTTGCTACAGGTCAAGCTAGGGCACGGGAGCCACCCCCTTTCTGGAGGGAGTAGCCTCCAAGTTACACGAACTCTGGTAAGCTCATTAGATTGGTGAATCCAAATCTGATCTTGTTTTGATGGGCGTTATTGATGCTCAACGAATAATGCTTTCCACGGGCCACGGATCGGGAGGTTCCAGGGCGGTTTCTGTAGGTTATCCAGGGGAGTAAGGAACTACAGGTGAGTGGGTTAACATTTATTGTTTGAAATCCCCTTACATTCTTGGTTGTTTAAGGCATGGTGTTTTCTCTAGTGTTTATTGCATGTTCTATGGTATTTATTAGACGACGATTGTTGTCTCAGGTTTCTCGTGCCACGAAGTTGTTCGGTGGTGCGATCTGGTTTACCTTGAAAAATTTTGGGTACGAGATGGCTGGGATAGGATGGTAACTGGAGTGTTCCTCCGGTTGCTGTCTTTTGGCTGGGAGCCCGGGTGAACCTTGTTCTGTAGCTAGGGCAGTGGTGCCCTTGGCTGAGGGAAGGTCACCAGCGGCGGCACCCATTTTCCCACATCTGTTGCCACTGTACCTTCTGGGGCTTATTGGCCTAAATTCTGATTATTGTACTATTGTTTGGTTAAAGGATGGTATTTTAATATGATTTAGGACTGTGATTGCAAGGCTAATGCCCACTACCTCTATTTGATGTAGATCATTATCCCCTGTCCTCACTCGAGCTAACTTAGGCGATGGATAGGAACCAGCTGGGAGACTTTTTGTCCTTGGGAGCGGGACATCAACTTGAAGACGAAGCCGACGCAGGTGTTGACCGGCCTTGATCAACTAAAATCCTTCGATCCCTCTAATTTCTTTTTTTAAAATGAATGATGCAACCTATAGTGAACGCTGATCTGTAATGGTAATCTATTGTAATGTATGTCTTGAAAGACTTCGTGAATGGTACGTCTGGGACCTCATGCTTGCCGTTGAATTTCTCATAGTGTGGGGATTTCTGGTCTAGTTCACCCATTAATGTATCTCTTTATTTTCATGATCTTTATTATTTTCTAAATGAGAGAAAATTTTGTTAATTTACTTAGGTTAATTTTACAATGTTGAATTAACAGATATTAGTCTCTTCGACGAAAGGAAATTTTATTGATTTTTTAATTTAAGTTAATTTTTACTTCTTTGTATCAATGAATATTCCTCTCCAAGTGAAAGGAATATCTGTTAGTTTACTTAGTTAAGTTAGTATTCTTTGAATCAACAAATTTTCCTTCTCAAGCAAAAGGAAATTTTGTTGATTTACAATTCAGACAACCTTTGTTATAATGATTTTGACCTGTTTCAAAAAACTAGTTTGGAATACCATTCAGTATAAGTGCAAATTACAAACATTATTACAAATATTATAAATACAAACAATATAAAAATAAATTAGATAACACTTGTTATAAGTCTTAAATAAAACATGATTATAAACATGATAGTCATATAAGTCTATTACAATAACATAATAGTTATATCTAGTAAATTACAATAACATGATAGAAGTTTTTTCTAAACATAACACTTGTTGGTATATTAACATCACATACTCATCAAAGTCAAGGAAGCACCCCACATCTATCATACTTGGTTTTTGCCATTTGGAGCCAAAGAATGTGTGACTAGTCAAGTTGCAAGTGTAGGTATGTCTGTTTATAATCATCTTTCCTAAACATAAGTAATTCGAAAACTCATGACTTCGAGTTCGGCTCAATCCCATCTTCCTGCATTACGTCCAAGTAGCGTTGGAGTGATATTGTTTGAAATTCTTTTACATCGGTTAAAATCGTGTGGACATACATACCTTGTCTCCCTCTTTTTCTCTTGCTCTTTGACGATGAGTTCACTTCCATGATACGTGAATATCCTACTCCATCTTAGGGGGTTTTGCATTGAAAGCATACATTTCTCGCCTGTGACATACATACCTTCAAACAATCTTTCCAATCAATCTGCAAATTTCAAATCCTTCTTGTGAAACCTCTTACATTATGGTTCATGCTGTTATCACAATATTTAAATGTTACTAACAAAAATATAAATATTTAAAAATAAAGCATAATATGTTGCATATTAGTAACAAATGCAAAAATACATACTAATTTAAACATCTCCTACCATTCATCACTTCCTCCTTCCCAAATTTTTGTAATTGGATCACATCTAATTCTCCTTTGGTTTGACAGTATTTTCCATACCTGTTAATCTTTTCTTAACTTTTTAAACTTATTTTAAAGTTGAATTCTTATTCTCTTTATGTGTGTCTATTCTTCAAATACTTTAACTAACTGTTCATAATCTTTCTCGTTGAAATGAGCACCTAACTTGTGACCCATAGATGCAACATCAATACAAATATTAATAAAAATAGATACCAAGTTGTCATTCCAATCAGTGATTTAAGATGTAAGGGGTGGTTGACTTGACCGTGCATTAGCCTCTCTACCTGTTCCTTGTTCATCGAAAAGATAAGCAATGTACTAAGTGTGGTCCTATACAGAAATGTTCAAAATTGATTATCAATAAACATTTTACACACAAATATAAATAAATAAGCATTTCACACATAATAAGCGACAACTATTTCATAAAAATTGTCCAATATCCCACAAATGTTGAACATTGACTAACATAACATTCAACTATTAGTAGCGAACTAAAAAAAAAAGATAAAACAACAATTCTTATAATACATAAAGTGAAAATGAAAACATGTAATATGAACATCAACACTCACCCAACTCTATTCATTATTTCATCCTTAATTGTGTTTCGCACATACCTCATCTTATTGTCATCGTATATTCTAACTGATTGACACTTTTCTACATTATGATGTTCTCCAATGTCTACAATCCTTCCCTGTTCTTCCAATGTATTGAAATCTACATGTGATTGTTACTTAATGATAAAATTATGTAGAGGCATACAAGTAAGCACCAATTTCACTTAAGTATCGTAATGAAACAGTGGCATTAAGTTTAATATATTTCATCTATTATTTAAAATTCCAAATGTTTACTCGATGACATTTCTCAAAAATGAATGCAAGTAGTTGAAATTTTATTTTGCACCTTTAGGTTGGGATTGTTGGAACTTTGGTAAATGATACCTTATTGTTCTATGTGAGGCAAAAAATCCTTTGCAGTTTGGATAACCAAAATCTACATGATAGTATTTTTCCTGTACAATACTCAAGTAGTAAAGTGATGAAATTGATTTTCAGGCATACCATAGTTGGTGTTTATGGAATAAGTAGTGTGTAAATAAAGTAAACCTAGTGGTGGAAAAAGGAAATGATATCGAGGATTTGACATTACATACTTTAAGATTTTACAATTATGTGCAATGCCCTCCTACCTAGCTAATGCAAAAATGAAGCGCATGTTGAAGTCATAAACACTTAGTACATTTTGTGTAATCTACTTTGCATCTCGCTCACAATGATATACAATATGTTGGAATTTTGGGATGACGCAGTGAATGTGTGTTCTATCAAGAGTTTTAATTGTGTCGTGGAAGAATGACATTGACCTTTTATTATCTTTTAAAAATTGTGGTGTGTCTATCAATGATTCTTTTGGCCAAATTACATTCAACATTCATGCTATTATAGTATTTAATACTTTGTGAATATATTTATTAAATATTTGTCCAAAGTGTTAGTACTACCTGCATCATTTTATTTTTGCTTCCATTTACACATATTTTCAAAAATATTTTGACTTGTTCTTCAACATTCATCTAACGACTATTAGTCAGGAGGGTACGTTCTTTTAGAATGGAACATAATTTTCGAAATGTATGTGACATTATTCTATATGTGTCAAAACAAACTCTTCAATGTTCATTTATCATGTTAGACACTACTTCACCACTTATGTATTTAACATTATAAATTGTAGTCATTGATGGATACACTATATTAAGTGGAGTTGAAAATGAAAGATAGTTTAAGTCATGAAAATCCTCATATCTATCCAAAAGTTTGCCACATATTTTAAAAATCCATAGAAAACATGTCACATTTTACTTGTGGCAAATCACAACTAAAAAAAATCAAAATCATTGCACGTAATTATACAAACATAGATATCTCACTAACCTTTTTCATTCAAGATGAGATGACATGGTAAAATCATACAAACATGGATATCTTTTTTCATTATTTCACGTGATATTCATTAAACTTGTAGAATGATCAAAAAAGTAATGAAATGCTTAGATGTCTACCTAGCTAACTTTAAATTAATATAATGTTGATCACTATTTTTTATTTCATATATTTTTATAGATAGTCAAATTACATAAGTCAAAATAATATTATTCATAATTTTCATTAAAATTCAAATCTTGATAAATGCAACAAACACTTTGATAAAATTATGAACTGTGTGGTCTGACCAACAGCCAATGTTTTCCCTTTTTATGAATAAAAATTAATTTAAAAAAGATATTTTTTCATATTTCACAGATAATTGTATTGATACTACTCATTGTTATTGGAGTCCTCTGTTTCTTTTCTTGCACTTGTAGATGTTGTCTTCTCACCTCCTAATTCACCATCAAAGTTCATATTTTACATCCCAACGAGCAATGTTACATCAATCCTTTAAACATAAAAGGCTTTTTTTTCAAACCCTTTTGTACATCTATGGTTGCCAAAGGCACTTGAATCATTTAAACTCTAAAATATCTTCTAAGAAATTTTAATTTAAAACTAGTTCATATGGTAAACTAAAACCAAAGCAACAAATTATACACACTAAGACATTTTTCTTTCCTTGGTTATTTTCTATACAAACATGGATATCTCACTAACCCTGTTCATTCAATATGAGATGTCACGGTAAAACTATACAAACATGGATATCTCTTTTCATTATTTCACTTGATATTCATTAAACTTGTAGAATGATCAAAAAAGTAATGAAATGCTATTTACATATGTGGTTGAACATGATAGATTATATAGTTTTCAAATAAAGTTATTTACATGAATTGAAAAGGTGAAATTAATTTTTTCTTTAACCATTCATTTAATTCATCAAATACCAACATAACCACTCTTTACATCTTCCTCTTTTTTTCTTTATGCATTTGTACGTATTAACAATATTAGAATGCCAGCATATTTGAGTAGGAGCCATTTATAAATCAACTTCCTACACACCGAGAAATTAATTAAAAGAACTTTAAACATACATTAATTAATGTACGTAAAATATTTTATAAATACTAGAACACCAACCATATTTTTGATTTTTTTTTTTAAGAATACCTCACAATATTATTCACGAGGTCGCCTAAAAAATGATAAGTACAGAAGATAAAGACTCCAACCTTTAAAATCTACAAATAGGTAAACTCCAAAATATAAAAGAAAAATCTATCTCTCAATAATAAAAAATAGGTCAAATTTAAAATTGAAAATAAAGATAACAATCTCTAAAAAATAACCAATAGACAAGTCCAACGAGTTTAAAAACAAGTGGCTACAACAGCCACTTGCACTTACGGGGTGCAAGAAAACAAGATTCCCGTTCGCATCAACGCGGGCGAGGGAGCCGATTTCCGCGCGCAATAAGGGCTATATAAATCATCACCGCGCTTTTCATTTTCAATTTCTTCCTCCTCTTTTTCTTTTACTCTGCGCGCGCGCAGTCAGGTACCTGTCCTCCATCGCCCAAAGAATGCGACGAGGGCCTTGAGCCGTTCTTGCACCTCAAGGAGCACCGGCGCCTCGACGGTTGCCCTCGTTCGGCTGCTACTCTTCTTCCTCCTCCGCCTTCTTCTTCGCTCCTCGTCGGTCTTTCTACCTTCCTCCGACTCGCACCTGTTCACAGGGGCCGTCGATGAGATTTCCTTGGCCGAAAGCTGCTCCGCGAAGGAGCGAGATGTCTTTCTCCCTTCCTCCTCCTCGTCGGTCTTTCTCCCATTTTCTCCTCCTTTTCTTACTCTGCGCGACGAGCCGCCGCTGATCGATTGAGCCTACTCGCGCGCGCCCAGTCAGGTACCTCTCATCCATCGCGCACGTCCTCCGCTTGGAAGGTGTGACGACGGCGACCTCGACAGGGAGGGACTGCTTGGCCAGCCAGGTCTTGAAGGATGCGACGAGGGCCTTGAGCCGTTCTTGCACCTCAACGAGCACCGGCGCCTCGATGGTTTCCTTCCACATCTCTCTGACGAGTGTGACCGGATGATGGCGCTTTCCAGCACCGTTACGCCCAGCCAGGTGACGTCTTTGCCTCCAACGAGATTCTGGACGTTTCTTGTTCTCCATCTCGATTTCGTCCGCGTATCGTTTGTCTATGCATTTTAGATCCGAAATGCTTCGCTTATTTCTGAGTTCGAAATGTCAGATGTCGTTCTTCACGGGCATCATTCCGATTTGGGTGGTTTATCTATATACGGAGTGGTTGGAGTACAACAAGAGCTCAAGTGCTTCGAAAATGTAAGTTGTCTGGTGTTTTCTTTCATCGCCGACTATTCCTTGTGAGCTTGATTTGCAACTTCTGTTGTCACGGTGGAATGCCTTTCCGTTTGAGTTGGCTTTTATTTATGATTGTTTTAGAACTAGTGCTTGGTGCAATGTGGCATCCCTTGGTTGGAAATAGTGATGAAAATGGAAAGGAGTCCGATATAAAAAAGTGTAGAAAACATGTTAGATGGGTAAGTTACTGCACAAATCCATGAGAGTGCCATATATTTTGTGGGGTGTGACATAATATCTTTTCATTTTTCTTGCATACTACATGGAAGAACAGAGGATTCTTTTCAATTTTTAAAAAACAAGGGAATATTTTCATGCATTTCTTCTCAAAAATGTACATTTTAGTTTGAGTGATATTCAGGTACTTGTTTCCTTATAATAGGAAGAGAAAGTTCCACAAAATCTTGATGCACAACATAAGTCAGTAGACGTGATTATTATATCTGCATGTTATACAATCCATACTTCTCAGTTCTCAAGGCATTAGGCACCATGACATTGATTGTAAGTGCTTAGATGTCACCCAAGTGCCATTTTTAATATTACATTTTCAAATATATATATTGTCGAAACACAAGAGATAGTTGAAGTACATTGTTTTTATTAGCAAATATAAGACCTATCTATATAGAGGCAACATAGAGAAAACAAATGTGACATTGACTTTAAGTGCATAGGTGTCACCTAAGTGCGATTTTTAATAATACATTTTCAAAAATATGTACCGTAGATACACAAGAGATAGTGGAAGTAGATTATTTTTATTAACAAACATAAGTCCTTTTATACATAGAGGTAACACAGAGAAGGCAAATACAACTTAAATAATGTAAGACTTGAAACCCACATGCAATATATACATAATATTTTCTTAATATTCTAACACTTCCACTCAAGCTAGAGTATCCAACTTATAATAGAGTTGATAAAAACTTGACAAATTTAAACATACGTGAAAAAAGAATGGATACATAGAGAAATATAAGAATTTATTATTTTAGTAGTGGTAATAGCAAAAAGTAATAGTAATTGTTGTAGCATAAGCAGTAAGTAGCAACAACAAAAAAAATTATGATAAGTCTAAGAAGAATTATCTCAAATAATAGTAGATTAACTGTTGAATGATACAGTCTGATGTATTAAAGTAACATTTGATGTTTTGTGGCATCTATAAATATTAGTTTTATAAGATTGAAATCTATTCTTTTGACTTATTTTCTCTTCCCCATTTCTTGAAATTTTTTTCCTTGTTTTGTAGGTAATGTAGATAGTTGCTATTGATGGAGGTATGAATAATCTTCAATGAGATAAGACATCTCGAGACATAATAAGGAAATTGTGCTAATTTCAAAGAGTTTGAGTTCTTTTTTAATTTGAGATGTTGTTTACAACTCTTTTGTCTACTTTGTTTGTTATTTTGAGAAATTTCTTATTTTATAGGTAATGTGGATAATCGCTATTGATGGAGATAATCTTTAGTGAGGTAATATATCTCAAGACATAATAAAGAACTTGTGTTAGATAAGGTTGAAATAGTAAGTTGTACAAAAATATTTCATGTTTTATGACATCAATAGATATTAGCTAGATATGATTCAAATCCATTCTTTTAGCCTCTTTTCTCAGTTAAAGAGATTGAAGAACAAAAAGAAGTATACATTACTTTGAGATCAGGAAAACAAATTAATTTGCCTCCACTCAAGGAAAATATAAAAGAACCCATAGAAGTCTATGTTAACTCAAGATCTGGGAAACAAACATTTACTACCACACCAATAGAAAAAGGAAGTGAAAAAGAAAATGTAATTGAGAAACAAAATTTAAATGAAAAGCAAAATAAAATAGAGGATAAGATAATAGAAGATGTAATAAATGAAAAAGAAAACATAGTTGATAACGAAATCTTGGGAAATGATGAAAATGAAAATAATCAAGAAGAAGATCATAATCTAGAAGATACAATTGATAAAGATGATAATGAAAATTCTAGAGGAAATGAGGTGGTAGAAGTAGACCATTAAAGAGACATGGAGTTTATTTGGTCTACAGCAGGAGCACCATTTTTTCATGGGTTAGTAGTTAAAATTAATAGGGATAATTTTAATGAAAATGAAAATGAAGATGAAAATAGTATGATTAAAGAAACGTTTAGTTCTACTGCTCTTCATGGTAAAAGTGAAAGTTTTATGGAAGAAGTGCAGATCAATGCTGATTCAGAGATTTTGGATGATGGAGAGTTCATGATTAATTTGAAACATGGAAAAAAATTTGGAATAAATGTTAAAAAAATGATCTTAATTCTAAAAACATTAAACAAAATCTGTGTCTATGGCATTTTGTCGCTTCTAGGAGTAATTTGGTCCTTCTACCATAGACAGGGAAAAAAAAAAGAGAATTTTTTTTCATTTTGTGTAATATATATAAATTATAATGTAGTTTGTTGGTGTCTGCACTGAGAAACCATCTGGCTTACTTGTGAACCACCAGAGGTGTAGGAGCTTGGGTTCTACACAAGCATATCTTTTTGTTTGCTCATTTCCTTTTGTTTACTTCATTTTGTAGTTTGTTTGTAGTTCATTTTTCTTTCATTTAGTTCTTTAGAGGTGAGTCCGTGCATGCCATATTTTACATTTTGAGTGTTAATGGAAATGTATGTGTTTGATAATTTATCTTTTCCCTCAAATTATGATGATAATGTAGCACATGTTCCTTTATTTGACTTGAATATATTTTGAACTCAAGTTCATATCATTTTTGCTCTAAGCATAATGTTAAGTTGAATGAAGAGAAGATAGTTCTAAATTGTGCTCGTTTGTTATTCTCTTATGCATGCTACTCAATCTCTATTGTATGCTTTTGGGAATGCAACTTGCACATACATATTATTTGTGCTAATATGTAGGCATGGGGGAAAGACAAGATTTAGTGATGCAACACATACGTATTATGTTTTTAAGAATTTTTGTAGGCATTCAATAGAAAATCCTTTTATTGGAGTGTGCGGTGAGTACAGGTACATTTCCTCCTTTTGTTTCATACATTGAGGGCAATTTGAATTTAGGCATGGTGGGGAGGTTTTCAAAATTTTGAAATTTTTGAACTATGTTTGTATTTTGTCTTGCCAATTGCCATGAGATTCTGGAAGCAGGAGATTAGTTTTTTTTTTTTTCCTTTTAGAGAAGATTTGAAGGAAGGACCAAGCCTTGGGTACGGAGGCTCGACAATGTCTTAGTATTCATGTTGCACAGTGGTTGGAGTGAGAGGAAATCGTAACGGTAGATGGTTAGGTTGTGAGAAAAGTGACGAAAAATAAATAAATAAATAAATAAGAAAAAAAAAGGGAAAAAAAAACATATATAAAAAAAGAGAGAGAAAAGAAAAGTAAGTAATGAGTGAAAATAAAAGGGCAATAGACTTGGGAGAGTATTCTTAGGATTGTTTCCAAATGCTAGTTGAGAGAAATTGAACTTGAAAATCTTGACTCTGGGATATATTTCACTTACACGAGTGTATGAGTTGAAGGAGGTAATTAAGTAGCGGAAAATCTTTACATAATTCTCATACGTGAGGGAGAGGTAGATTTAATGTGAGGGCTTTTCTAAGAATTGATTCTATTGAATTTACTTGATTCTTTTTGCAACAAGAGTAGCTTGGCATGTTGGCATGATTATATATTTTTAGTATAAAGTGATGTTGATCAACTTTGAAAAGTTTTGGTTTTGATTGAGTCCTATGCTTTGCTAGGGGACCATCAAAGTTTAGGCATAGGGGAATTTGTTTATGGTTAAAAAATGTATATTTTTATGAGTTAATTTGTGTGTTATGATCATATGTTATAGTTATTAAGAGAGTTGTGTGCTTAATTTCTTATTTTGGAGTTTGTTTTATAGTTGATTGTATTTATGCATTTTTTTATAGTTATGTTGTTGAGAAGTACAATCAATTAAATAATTTATGCATTTGGATTATTGTATTTGGATTATTGTATATTTTATGTTAATGAAAGTTATATAAGTTTTATTGATTATTACACATATGCTATTAACATTTTTTGTTAAGTGTGTAATAGATTTATGATGAACAACAAAGAGAAAAATTAGTGGTCATTAGATGTGCTTAGAAATCAATGAAAACTGTTTGGACAAAAAAAAAGGAGAAAAAAAAGAGTGGAAGACACATGCATAAGAGGAAACCGCACACACCCCTTCACAACAAAAACAACTAAAGAAAAACCTGCCGGACCCCACGAGATAAAAGGGTGGACACCAACAGTTCCATCTCATTCCACATCCCATTTTTCTCACATCCCATTCCATTTTCACACTCTTCTTCCCACATCTCTATCACCCCTCTCTCCCGCACATTCTGCCATTCCATTCCTCACAAGATTAGGGAGAAGCTCCTCGTGTTGGGTCGACACCAAGAGTGGCAGCATTTCTTGAAGAGCACAATGTCAAGGCTTGTGGCCCCATTTGTGGTTGAAGTGCTTGGTGGTGATGTCTTGGAGGAGTGATGTCGGTGTGATTGCAGTGCCAAAAAGGGAGCGGATCTGTGAAGCACGTGAAATCTACTTTTCATTTCTTCCATTTCATATTCTGTGGGATCATTATATCAATAGGATTATCTTTAGTAATTTTTATTGTTTTGAATATTTTGAACTCAACTTTTGTTACTCAAATTGTTATTATTAAAATGTGTGATAATTAACTTTTAGTTTTGTTATCATATTGCGAGTGGATTTTTGTTCAACTTAAACTTAATTGAATATTGTTGGAAAAATTTGTTGATCTAAAATTTACTCTTAGCAATTTATTTGTGTTTGTTAGAACATACTTTTCAATTAGTACTGAATTGTTTAATCTAAGTTTAAATCCCGTTTCTTTGTGGATCGACTCGTATTTACTGTTGTTTATATAAGACACCGTGCACTTGTGATTATTACTTGAGGTTAATTTTTCTGAACAGTTTGTAACATGACTTTGGAAGCTGTTAAATGCAAGAAATTATGCAAAATATGATTGAAATAGTAAGTTACTTGTACAAGAAGATTTCATGCTTTGTAGCATTGATAGATGTTAAGCGGATAAGATTGAAATCTATTATTTTGGCTTATTTTCTCTATTTCGTTTCTTCTTCTAAAAAGCTTTTTCTTATTTTGTAGGCAATGTGGATCATAGTTATTGATGAAGTTGTGAATAACCTTTAACGAGGTAAAATATCACGAGACATACAAAGGAAATTATACTAATCTCAAAGGGTTTGAATCATTTTTTAACTTGAGATCTTGTTTTACTCGATTTTTTCTACATTGTTCTTTTTTAAAAATTCTTGTTTTGTAGTCAATGTGGATAATCGTTATTGATGAAGACATGAACAAGCTTTAGTGTATTAATATATCCCAAAATGTAGTGAAGAAATTGTGTTAGATAAGGATGAATTAGTAAGTTACTTGAACAAGAACATTTTATATTTTGTGACATTGATAGATATTAGTGAGATAAGATTAAAATTCATTTTTTAGGGTCACTTTTCTGTACTTTGTTTCTTCTTTTGAAAAACTTTTCCTTGTTTTGTAAACAATGTGAATAATGGTTGTTTATGGAGGTGTGAACAACATTTATCTATGTAAGATATCTCGAAACATGGTAAAAAAATTGTATTAGTTTCGAAGAGTTTGTGTTTTTTGGATTGAGATTTTGTTTTATGCCTCTTTTGTCTACTTTGTTTGTTCTTTTTAAAAACTTATTGTTTTGTAAGCAATGTGGATAATCACTATTGATAGAGTTATGAACAAACTTTAATAATTTATCGAAAAGTATAGTAAATATACTATGTCAGATTTTTTTGAAATAGCAAGTTACTTGTACAAGAACATTTGATGTTTTTTGGCATACATAAATATTAGCTTGATGAGATTGAAATGTATTTTTTTGGCTTCTTTTCTCTTCTCCGTTTCTTGAAATTTTTTTCCTTATTTTATAGGTCATATGGATAATAGCTATTGATGGAGTTGTGAATAATCTTTAATAAGGTAAGACATTTCGAGGCATAGTAAGGAAATTGTGCTAATTTCGAAGAGTTTAGAGTCCTTTCCTTTTTTAATTTGAAATCCTGTTTACGACCCTTTCATCTACTTTGTTTGTTATTCACTTATTCTAAGAAATTTATTATTTTATAGGTAATGCGAATAATCGCTATTGATGGAGACAATCTTTAGTGAGGTAATATATCTCAAGACATAATAGAGAACTTGTGTTAGATAAAGTTTAAATAGTAAGTTACTTGTACAAAAATATTTCATGTTTTATGACATCAATAGATATTAGCTAGATATGATTCAAATCCATTCTTTTAGCCTCTTTTCTCATAGACTCTCTTGTAATTGCACACAAATTTAGGATAAATCTCTAGCACAATTTGGCAAAGGTGCACCATATATCCATACATTATATGGATTGAGAGCTTCTTTAGGTGCTTTTACTTTTATGTGTATTTCAACTTATTAAATCTACTAGATAACTCAATACCTTAAATCTATCTATAGACATTTGCTCACTTTAATGTTTCTTATGGAGGCACATACTTGACAAATAAGGCAAAGTGTAAGTTAGTCATTATGTTTTTTGAATGTGTAATTTTTTTTTTTAATGATTTATTTTAATTTATGTTTATTTGAGTAGCTTCATTAAGACATTTTTTGTCAGGTTAAATTTAATGATGAAGGTCAGGTGTGTGATGTGACTTTGGAAGTTGCCAAATACAAGAACTTGTGCAAAATACAATTAAAGTAGTAAGTTACTTGAATAAGAAGATTTCATGCTTTGTGGCATTGATAGATGTTAGGTAGTTAATATTGAAATCTATCTTTTTGGTCTCTTTTTTCTACTTCGTTTTTTCTGATGAAATTTTTTTTCTTATTTTGTAGGCAATGTGGATAATAGTTATTGATGAAGCTGTGAATAATCTTTAACTTGGTAAATTAATTTGAGACATAGAAAGGAAATTATACTAGTTTCTAAGGATTTGAGTCATTTTTTAATTTGAGATCTTTTTTTACTCCACTTTTGTCTACATTGTTTGTTCTTTTTAAAATCTTCTTGTTTTGTAGGCAATGTGGATAATCGCTATTTATGGAGGCATAAACAAGCGCTAGTGTGGTAATATATCTCAAGATGTGGTAAAGAAATTGTACTAGATAAGGATGGAATAGTAAGTTACTTGAATAAGAATATTTTATGTTTTGTGTCATTGATAGATATTTGCTAGATAAGATTGAAATTCATTTTTTAATGTCTCTTTTTTGTATTTCATTTCTTCTTTTGAAAAAAATTTCCTTGTATTGTAGACAATGTGGATAATGGTTGTTTATGGAGATGTGAATAATATTTATCTGTGTAAGACATCTCGAAACATGGTAAGGAAATTATACTAGTTAGAAAGAGTTTGTTTTTTTTTTATATTTTGAGATTTTGTTTTTGGCCTCTTTTGTCTACTTTGTGTTCTTTTTAAAAGCTTCTTATTTTGTTGGTAATGTGTATAATCGTTATTAATGGAGGCATGGACAGGTTTTAATAATTTATCGCAAGTTTTAGTAAAGAAATTATCCTAGATTCTATAAAGTAGTAAGTCACTTGTACAAGAACATTTGATGTTTTGTTGCATCTATAGATATTTACTTGATGAGATTGAAATCTATTCTTTTGGTTTTCTTTCTTTTTTCGTTTCTTGAAAATTTTTTCCTTATTTTGTAGGTAATGTGGATAATAGCTATTGATGGAGACGTGAATAATCTTTAATGAGGTAAGACATCTTGTGTCATAGTAAGAAAATTGTGCTAATTTCGAAAAGTTTGAGTCATTTTTTAATTTGAAATCCTGTTTACAACTCTTTTGTGTACTTTGTTCTTCTGAGAAACTTCTTATTTTATAGGCAATGTGGATAAGCACTATTCGTGGAGACAAACTTTAGTGAGGTAATATATCTCAATACATAATAAAGAACTTGTATTAGATAATGTTGAAATAGTAAGGTACTTGTGCAAAAATATTTCATGTTTTATAACATTAATAGATATTAGCTAGATATGATTGAAATTCATTCTTTTGGCCTTTTTTTTATATGGGGAATTATATGCAATGGTCTAGACTTTTTTTTTTTTCATTTTTAATGAATCAAAGTGATTTTGTTATTTTTCCCATTATTCATTGTTTTCGAATTCCATTTGTGGTTGTAATTTAAAATTCTTACATTTGTTTATTATTATTTCCTATTTTTTCATCATCATGAGTATTATTGTCATTCTACCAGTTTATTGTTATAGAAGCAGGAAATTGAGTTGGTGTGGCAAACAAGTCCTCCCTGGTAGAATTTCGCTAGATAACAAAATTAACAGTGAACAAAATTGAAACATGTTTATTTAGTTTGGAAGGGTATTGTGAAAAATGAAGGATGTGAGAAATGTTGACAATTCCATACCATATCCCCATCCATATTTTCTGATATGCATCCAGATTCATTACCTTGTTTTGATGAGATTTGGTATTTATGAATCTATTTAGACACTCTTCTTGATATTAGAAACTGAGTACTTGCTTTGAATTGTGTTGAAATCGATTGGTGATGTTGTGTGTTTAACTGACAAGGTGATATGTCAACACATTTAATATTGTCCCTTATCATCAAAAGGAAGTATTGATGGCGTGGACTCCATCAATATGTTGCCAAATAAGCAATGAAGGTGATCCAATGGTGGTTAATTTTTTCTTCGAAACAGCAATGTTGCTATCTATTTGCTGCTCAAAAAAAGTTGCTGGAAATTCAGCTCAGTTGTTATGTTCTAATCACAATCATTATCCTTTTTCTCTTGCATGTAGGGTTTAAAATTTTGCATGTTATTTTTTTGATGGACCAATTTTTGGCATGATTTTATAATTTTTCTTGTAATTATTGTTTATCATCATTGCTATTGTTTAACCATGTTTACAAAAGGTGATTTTCTTTATCATATTAGGGTAAATAAATAAATGGATATTTATGTATATTTTTTAAGTTAAATTAAGTTACACAATGAGTTTAATCCCACATTGTTGGTGTTGTCTATGTCTTTGTTTTCACAATCCTAGAAATGTATGTTTCATTTTGAGGGTTTATCAAAGATGGTGATGGTAAAGTTTTAGTAAAAGAAAATAAAACAAAAAATTGGTTGTATAGGTATTTTAGTAAACTTTTTGATGAATTTACTGCAGGAAACTATTATGTGCAAAGACTTAAAGTTAGTTAAAAATTGTAAGAAAATATTTCAATTTCTGTAATTTAACAAAAAACTTGACAATTGATAGAAAAATATAGAAGAAAATGATTTATGTGATTGGCCCCACATAATGAGATTATGTAATATTTATTTGTTCATGGTTTGCAGAAATATAGAACAGCCCGCTACAGGCCAGACTCATCTGAAGGTGATTGTCTGTGTGGTTTCTTGCTTATCTTAAGAGTGACAGTATTGATGCTAATAATTTGAATTTTTCTGCACTAAGAAAGTTATGTTAATGTTTTCCTATCCTTTTGTTTCACCACTGTCATTTATTTCGGGGTTCATATATGTATATTTATTGATTGTAAATTTAATTTCCTTGAGTTGTATATTCTTCTGCTTTTATTACTGGATCATTCTTATAAAGTTGGATCAACCAGAAATTGTATCCTTTTGCATTGCAACTTTTATTTCTTGGCATTCTTCCAATCTTCCGGCCCTTTCCTATTTAGCCAAGCTTATATAGTTTATTTAAGCATCGATTTCATTATGTTGTTTACTCAAGATGGTAGTTTGCATGTTGTACCATCTCACCTCTTATCAATCTCTACTTTGGATGCACATCATTTCTTAAATTAGTTTTTTTTTTGCCGTCTGTACATCTGTTCAAAAACAGAAGAAATGGACTGATTATTATTTTGAAAATTGATTTATTTTGCGTATATTTGTTTGTGCAGGGACAATAGAGATACGTAATACTACACTTGATGACATGCCTTCTTTGGACCTAAAGTCGTAAGTTGAATTTCATTTATCTAGAAATGTCAGCATTCTAATCATATCATTTTTTCCTGATCTTTTAACACTAGGATGTGATGTATCGGAAGTTTTTTTCCTGGCAATTATTAACAAAGAAGTAAATCATTTTATGACTTGATTTTATAACAATAAGTATTGGAATATCTTTATTATAAAGCTTCAGGTGATGTCAACTAGGTCAATGGATCTGATTATCCATTTTGAATGTTGTATAAATTTGTACTAATCGTGTTATGGTACTAATTCATCGTGTATTCATGATCCATTTTGAAAATTTTTGTTAGATGACTTCAAATTTAGGTAGTCCGTTTGGTAAAGTTCTCTGTCTGATTATTTTAATTGGTGAACATTCCACTAAAAAATTTAATTGGTAAGTGTTGGATAAAGGACATGAAATTCTCACCAATGTGGAATCTAAGGAGTCTCCAACTGTAAGTATCTTTAGCTCCATAAATGGAGGGATTTTTTCTTATGCTTCAAAAATCAGATCCATAAATTTAAGTATCTATAGCCTCTAGGTACAATGGTGAATGCTAGATCATTTTCTAAACTTCTTCAATTCTTAGGAATAATTTTTTAAATATTTGGAGATGTAACAAGACAAACTTGGGAGTAAATATACACAAGCACACCACTTGCACATGCTGTTTTGCTGTTTTTATCTATCTGTTTTTTTCCCTCTTTTTATGGCCTAACAGGGGCATTGATATTACTGAAGTTCTGTGACTCTAGATGGAAGTTCGAAAACGGCTCCATGAACAACTTAAGGTCTCTAATCATCTTTTTCTGGTTGCTGCTAATAAAAAGCATTTGTGGATTTGTGTATTGTATAATTATTTTTCTTCAAATCATATATAGGTTGCCTTCCCTTATTTTGTATGATGAGTAGTGATAGGTGCATATTTATTGAAATTATGCTTGTAGCTGTCAGAGGATTGAAGTCATGATAGACTTCACATGAATGATGAAACTGTGATGATATGCACATAAATTGATTTTCTTGATGGCTTACATTATTAGTGCTAAAAGCTTGAAATAATGGGTCAAATGGAGGCTCAGGTTGATTTTGTATAATATTCACATAAGTTGTTTGTCTCACTTGATATTTCATGTTTAATTTTAATTTATATATTATCTTTTAATTTCAGATTAAAGTTTGATGGTCAAAAAAGTCGTTATAAATTTTTTGTGATGGCTTTTGTAGTTACAGTCATCGGTTGTCACAATGGCCGTTACAAATAAGTCATTCATGATGGTTTTTTAGGTTTTGTGACATTTATGACTATCACAAAAAATGTATTTTCTTGTTGTGCACGTTTTGATCCATATTTTAATGTAATGCTTTTATTGATGCTTGGCAGATTATGTTGGCACATCAATCAATGATGGCCTTCGTGGCCTAATGTTGAGATGCCCTGATCTATCTTATGGTGTTGTTATTGGTCAGAATATGATTGATAGAATTGCATTGATGATGACAAAGAGAAGTACTTGCGATATCTTCTTAGATCTTATATTGAAGACAATAAGAAGGTATGTCTAAATGTCAAGTTGTATTTTAAATGGTGAAATAATTCACTTATCATTTTAATCAGGGGAATTGAAGTGCTTGGTGATTTATCATTTTATACATAATCCTTTTTTTTTTATGGGGCAGGGTGAGGGTTCTAGATTTGAGGTAGTTGTAACACATTTTGGCATATATAAGTTGATATTTGTTCAAAGCATATTTTTTTTATCTTTAATTTATTGTTGATTAGTTAGTGCAATTTGTGTATTGCTTTTAAAAAAGAGTATGTAGTGGAAACTTGTGAATTAGGTAATAATATTAAGACTGTATGTGATAATCTTATTTCTCATTCTGATGAACTCCTTGCTTGTAGACGAAGTGGTGTCCTGCTCCTAGTTGTTAATTTGCTGTTGATTTCGTCATGAGAAATGGGAGCTATGATGTTTGTTGCAATTGCTCATATAGCTTTTGTTGGAATGGGGTTCACGTGTGTAATTGAGAAATCATTAGTAGTGGAGGAATTTGAAATAAGTTTAGGAAGAATTAATCTTAGATAATAGTTGAGAAACCATTAGTTGATACAATTTAAAGTAGTAAAATAAATACATAAATGAGTTTTATCCTCAGCAAGCAGGTAGATATATATGATCTACTCTCATGATATTTTTGTATTTTTTTTTCTTTTTTTATGCTGAATTAATTTTAGATGTATTTTGTTTGTGGAATGATTGCAAGTCTTGTTGTAAATTTATGTTAATGTAGAAATTGAATCTTTGTAAATTTTATTTCAGTGATTTTTTGGCCCTTTTTATATGAATTTTTTTGCTAAAATGATGTGATTCAGCTGCAGATTTTACATGTGTAATTGCTGCCATCTTCACTTGGAACGACTAATAAATCTCAAGAGGCTTCTACTATAATAAGTATAATAAGGTTTTTTGCTCTCTATGTCAATCTATATTTCTGTGTCATTTCACGTGTTTCTTTTCGTAAAAATGTTGGATGGATTTAACTACAACATTTGACATAAAAGTATTGATTTGGAAAAATAGGTTTTTTAAAGGAGAAATGCTTTTACGTTCATTATTTGCTGATACTTATTTATCTGGAGGATTCTTTCTTTTTGTTGTAACACATAATCTATTTTATATTTTATTTGATGAGTTTAGAAAACATTAGTCTTCTAATTTTGTTTCATTTCGGGTAATGTATTGGATGAAAAATGCCAAAAGGCCACACATGCTTCTAGATTCACTTTTTTAACTACAACATTATGTAGAAAAGCATTGATAAGTAAAAGTTGATTGTTTCAAGAATAAATACTTTTATGGTTGGTATTTTTTGGTATGTATTTGTTTATCAGTTGAATTCTTTCCTTTCTTTATAGCACATAATCTTTTTGATATTTTAATTGAATAGTTTTTAAACAACATTGAAGCCTTCTAATTAATATCGTTTCAAGGAATGTATCAGGTCAAAATTAATAAAGGGGGCATACATGCTTTTAGATTCACTTGAAATAACTAATCAATTCTATAAGGCTTGTAGTTATTATATAACAAAGTTTTTTGCTATTTGTTTTATGTACATTTTTCTATGGTTCAATTGATGTTTTTCTTGGAAGAAATATAGAATTCATTTAACTCAACATTTGACAAAAAATTATCGATTAGGAAATATTAGTTCTTTGAATGAGAAATGCATTGGTGTGTATTATTAGTTGGTGTGTACTTGTTTATCTACTTGACTATTTCTTTTATTTTGTAGCATATAATCTATTTGATATTTTATTTGATGAGTTTAAATGACTATTGTACCTTTCTAATTTATTGTTTTAAGAAATGCATCGGATCAAACACACCTTGAGGTCAATTGATTTTAGATTCACTTGGAATGTGTAATCACGAGGTTTGTACTTGTTATATAACAAGGTTTTCTACTATTTGTTTTATGTAAATTTTTCTAAGGTTCAATTGATTTTTTTTAGGAAAAAATATAGAATCCATTTAATTATAACATTTGATAGAAAATTGTTGATTTGGAGAAAAAAGTTATTTTGAAGGAGAAATGCTTTGACGTAAGTTATTAGGTTGTGCGTACTTGTTTATCTACACAACTATTTCTTTTTGTTATGGCACGTTAGCTATTTGATAATTTATTCGATGAGTTTAAATGGTATTGTAGCCTTATAATTTTGTGTTATTTTAGGGAATGCATTGGATCAAAAATTTGATAGATTATTGTTGATTTGGAATAAAAGTTTTTTTACAGGAGATGTTTTGACGTAAATTATTGGTTGGTGTGTACTTGTTTACCTAAAATACTGTTTTTGTTGTTGTAGCATATAATTTATTTGATAAGTTTAAATGACATTGTAGTCTTCTAATTTTGTGTCATTTTAAGGAACACATTGGATCGAAAACACCATAAGGTTGTACATGCTTCTAAGTATCGTTCAATAAAATATTGAATTTATTTTACTATAATATTAGGCATAAAGTTGTTTATATGGAATAGTAGGTTTTTCTCAAGTAGAATTACTTTTGTACCAGTTATTTTCTAATATGTACTTTTTTACTTGCAAAACTCTTTCCTAACATAGTTTATTTTATATTTTAATTAATGTGTTATGCATCATTAAAGTTTTCTAATTTTGTGTCATTTTAGGAAATACATTGGATTAAGAAGACCAAGTGGTTGTACATGTTTCTGAATTCACATGGAATTACAAATTGATCTTGTAATGTTTGTGCTTTTAGGATTAATAGGAAATGATGAGAAATGATGAAAATTTTATCTATTATTTTCTATCATTTCACATGATTTCACATTAATTCTGAAAGTACAAACACTACCTAAGATGCTTTCATGAGATATATAAAAGGTTTTTTTTCTTTGTTACTATGAATCAATTGATGTACTTTCATTAGTACAAACATTTAACTTTTTTAACTAAAACATTAGATAAAAAAGTATTGTTAAGGAAAAGTTGGTTATTTTAAGGAGATGTTTTTGTGTCTGTTATTTTTTGGTACGTACTTGTTTATTTCTAAGATTTTTTCCTTTTATAGTACATAATTTTTTGATATTTTAATTGATTAGTTTTTAAACAGCATTGGAGCCTTCTAATTTAGTATCGTTTCAGGGAATGCATTAGGTCAAATTAACAAAGGGGCCATACATGCTTCTAGATATACTAGGTATGACTAATCAATCCTACGAGGTTTGCACCTGATATATAATAAGGTTTTTTGCTATTTATTTTTATATACATTTTTCTTTGGTTCAATTGATTTTTTTGAGAGAAAATATTAAATTCATTTGACTACAACATTTGACAAAACATTAATGATTAGGAAAAACAAGTTTTTTTTGAAAGAGATGCTTTAGTGCCCATTATTAGCTTGTGCGTACTTGTTTACTTACAAGACTTTCTTTTTGTTTTAGTGCATAACCTTTTTGATAGTGTATATAATGAATTTAAATGACATTAGTGCCTCTTAATTTTGTATCCTTTTAAGTAATGCATTGGATTAAAAACACTTTCTTAATTTTCAGTTGTGATTGTCAATGTTACATTATACAACGAATTGTGAGTATATCAAATGTTTTAAGTTAGAAACACTTTAATAGATTTAAGTGAAATAATGAAGTTTAACATTATCACCAGATTTGAGTGCAGGTGTTCAGAAGTTGGCTTGTATTTTAACACATTTGCTTGAAGTAGCAAAGTTCCTCTTTCCTTGGATGTGCATCTTCAAGGTTACTCATTATTAAATATTTCTCATTTATTTATTTTATATGGCCGTAAAAGTAAAATAATAAAGACATTGACTTTTTTCCAAGTAAATAATTAAAATTTTCAGTTCATTGTATGTTGCATTATCATGTCTTGTATTTCACATATGAGTTGTGTTTTGATTTACGTGATTAGATTAATGTTTAAAATCTTTTGACTAATTTTTTCTACTTTGTAAAGGTTGTAATTGTTGTTTGGGAGAATGTTCCGAGACTTTATGTCGTAAAGTCAAGTTTTATAGAAAGAGGTGAGTTATTTTTGTCTCTTTTCAAACACCAATGCCCTTTTTATCCATATTAATCTTTTCACAATTTATATTTCTGTATATTCACATATTAATTTTTCTTGCATAAGTTAAATCATGTAGTTCAAATGGTTAAATTTTTTATTCATGTGTTGTATTTTTTAAACAATACATTCATGTGCTGCTTTTTTTAACACAATTTTTTATTTTTTTTGTTGATAAGATTGTCTGTCGTATATTGCAAAAAAGGTTGAAGACTTGTGATTGTCAAGGTGACATCGTACAATTGTTCACTTATGACATCCAAGGAAAGAGGAACTTTGCTACTTTTGACATCGTACAATTTTATTGTTCACTTAATCTTGAACGATTGTTTGTTGTAATTATTTTTAATTTACAATAATTAAGTTGAAAAGTTCAATGGTCATTCTTGATTTTTGTGTTGATAAGATTATCTTATGAATCTTTTATGAAATCATGAAGACTGATAATTGTCCAGACAACGTTGTAAAACAAGTGGTGAGTTTTTCTTCGTATTGTTGTGTCAAATATTTTAAGCTAGAAGTACTTTTGATAAATTTGAGTAATAATGATAGAGTTTAGCATTGTTACTAGATTTTAGTGTAAGTGTTTTTGAAGGTTGTTTTTATTTTTGCACTTTTATTTGGGGAAGCAGTGAAGTTCTTTTCCTTTGAATGCACATTTCGAATGTTTCAGGTAAGTATATCTCATTTATGCTATGCACATTTTTATCTCATAATTGTTAAGTATTTCACACATTTACTTTATATATTCAAAAATTTAAAATATTAAAGACGTTGACTCTAGTTCTGTGTAAATAATATTTATTTGTAATTCATTATATGATACATTTATAACATCTCATAAATAAGTCGTATTTTGTATTTCTTTGATATATTATTGTTTAAAACATTGACACTGATTATCTTCTTTATAAATAATGCATCCTTCATTATAATTGTTATTAATATATAGAAATTAGTTTAAAAGTAAATATTTAAAAAAATATTTATTTATTTATTTTTATATCTTTTGAGATCAATAAAACATGTTATAATGCTAAACTAAGTAAAATTAATGATTTTCTCGAATATAAAATATTACTTGTAAAACTCAATCGTCATTTATTTGTGTTCTATTTTATAATACAATTTTTTATTTTCTTGTTGATAAGATTGGATAGCGAATGTTTCGTGAGATGTTGAGTTGTCATGTTGACATTGAAGAATGTATGGTGAGTTTTTTTTCATATTGTTTTATTGTTTGTTTTAAGTAACAATAATAGAGTTTAATATTGTCATTAGATTTAAGTGTAAATGTTAAAAAACTTGTTTGCATTTTAGCACATTTATTTGAAAAAGTAACAAAGTTCCTCTTTTCTTGGATGCACATTTTCAAGGTTACTCATTATCAAGTCTTTCTCAGTTATTTACTTTATATGTTCTTAAATGTAAAATAATAAAGATGTTGACTTTTCTCCAAGTAAATAATTAAAATTTCCAATTCATTATATGTTGCATTTTCATGTTTTGCATTTCACAAATGAGTTGTGTTTTGATTTACGTGAATAGAGTAATGTTTAAAATTTTATGACCGATTTTCTTCTACTTTGTAAATGTTTAGATTGTTATTCGAGAAAATGCTCTAAGGCTTTATTTCGTAAAGTCAAATTCTATTGAAAAATGTGAGTTATTTTTGTCTCTTCTCAAACACCAATGTTGTTTTTATCCATATTAATCATTTCACAATTTACATTTCTATGTATTCACATATTAACTGTTCAGGAGAATCTCCTAAGGTTTTATGCTTCGAAGTTAAGTTTTGTTGAACGTAGTGAGTTATATTTTTGTCTCTTAGACAATAACGTTCAATTTATAAATATGAATTTTTACACAGTTTATATTTCTATATGTTTACATATTAATTTTTTTGTGTAGGTTAAATTATGCATTTAAAATGGTTAAATTTTTGGTAAATGCATATAAATTCATTACTTTTATCTTTTGAATTTCTGGAATGGTAAATCTTGTATCTTACATTGTTAATTTTCTTGTTTGCCTAATCTTGAACGATTATTTGTTGTAATTTTTTTTAATTTATAATAATTAACTTGAAAAGTTCAACAGTTTCTAGATTTTTGTGTTGATAGGATTATTTAACAAATCTTCTATGAAATATTGAAGACTGATAGTCATTAAGATAATGTTGTATAACAAGTGATGAGTTTTTTTAGTATTATTATATCAAATATTTTAAGTCAGAAATATGTTTGATTGATTTAAATGAAAATAATAGAGTTTTGCATTGTCACCAGATTTTAGTGTCGATGTTTTTGAAGGTTGTTTGTATTTTTGTACTTTTATTTGGAGGAGCAGCAAAGATCTTTTTTGTTTAATGCACATTTCGAAGGTTTAATGTAAGTATTTTACATATTTACTTTATATGTTCATAAATGTAAAATTTTAAATGTGTTGATTTTGATTTCGTGTAAATAATATTTATTTGTAGTTTATTATGTGATACATTTGCAATATTTCATAAATGGATAGTATTTTATTTTTCTTCGATATATTAGTGCTTAAAATTTCGTCATTAATTATCTTCTTCTTTATAAATGTTGAGATTGTTGTTTGGGAGATTATCATGAGGCTTTTTAGTGTAAAGTTAGGTTTTGTTGAAAGTAGTGAGTTATTTTTGTCTTTTCTCAAACACCAATATCTTATTTGTTAATATTATTTTTTCCATAGTTTACATTTGTGGGTGTTTACATATTAATTTTCTTTTACAGGTTTGATCATGCATTTTGAATGATTAATTTATTGTCAAATACATATTAATTCATTCTTTTATCTATTTAACTGGTGTAGTGGTTAATTGTGTGTTGTACATTGTTAATTTTTCTTTTCACTTAATTTTGACGATTGTTAGTTGTAAGTGTTATTAATTTAAAATAATTAACTTGAAATGTTAAATCGTGGTTGTTCATCTGTGTTATGCTTTCTAATATAATTTTTTATTTCATTATTTATAAGAGTGACCTGCAATCTTTTGAGAAATGTTGAAGATAGGTGATCGATTATGTGATATTGAATAATGATTAGTGAGTTTTTTTTTGTTGTTTTATCAATTATTGTAAATTATAAACATTTTGATAGATTTGAATGACAATAATTGAATGTAACATTGTCATTGAATTTTAGTGTAGGTATTCTACAAGTTTGTTTTAGTTTCAAAATAAGTTTCTCTTTCCATGGAAATGCATTTTCAATGTTATTGATTGTGAGGTATTTCTCAATTATTTTATATGTTCATAGAATTAAAATTTTAATGACATTTATTTTGGTCACTGCATGTAATCTACATTTGTAGTTCATTGTATACTATGTTTTCATGTCTTGCACCTTTTAGATTAGTAGTGTTTCTTTTTTACATGGATAGATTATTGTTTAAAATTCTGTCACTGATTTTCTTTTATTTTATAAAGGTTAAGATTGTTGTTGGAGAATGTATTGAGTTTTTATGTTGTAAAATTAATTTTGTTAAAGAGGTAATATTTTCATGTGTTATATTTTTTAACATAATTTTATGTGTTTTTTGTTGATAAGATTGTTCGACGTATATTGCAAAAAATGTTGAAGGCTTGTGATCGTCGAAGTGACATTGTACAATGAGTTGTGAGTGTATCAAATGTTTTAAGTTAGAAATATTTTTAATAGATTTAAGTGATAATAATGAAGTTTAACGTTGTCACGAGATTTTAGTACTGGTCTTCTAAAAGTTAGCTTTTGTTTCAAGGAATAGCAAACTTCTTTTCCCTTGGATGTATATTTTCAAGGTTACTTATTAAAGTATTTCTCTTCTTTTTTTATGTTTATAAAAATAAAATATTAATGGCATTTATTTTTGTTCTATGTAAATAATTTATATTTGTAGTTTATTTATATGCCACATTTTCATTTCTTGCCTTTCATAAATGAGTAGTATTTTGTTTTACATGGTTAGAGTAATGTTTAAAATCTTGGCTAATTTCTGTTTAACAGAATATTTTGAGGTTTTATGTTTTGGAGTTAAATTTTGTTGAATATGGTGAGTTACTTGTCTCTTCTTATGCAATATTGTTTAATTTATAAATATTAATTTGTTCATAGTTTATATTTTAACATGTTCATATATTAATTTTTTTTAAGGTTAAATCATGTATTTAAAATGGTTAAATTTTTAGTAAATGCATATAAATTTATTTATTTTATCTATTAAATTGCTAAAATGGTAAATCTTACATTCTATATTATTAATTTTTTTGTTAATTAACTTGAAAAGTAATTATTTAGCGAATATTCTATGAAATGATGAAGTTTGATAATCATAATGTTGTACAAGTGGTGAGTTTTTCTTTGTATTGTTAATATTTTATATTAAAAATATTTTTAATATATTTGAATAACAATAATAAAATTTAGCATTGACATCAGATTTTAGTATTGATGTTTTTAAAGGTTGGTTATAGTTTTGTACTTTTGTTTGGAGCAGCAAAGACTTCATGTAAGTAGATCTCATTATGTTACGTAATTGTTTTTTAATGATTGTTAAGTATTTTACGTATATTTACTTTATACGTTAAAAAAGTAAAATATTAAAAATATTAACTTTGATTTTGTGTAAATAATATATATTTGTAATTTATTGTGATACAGAATTAATGGATAGTGTTTTGTTTGTTTGATAGATTGATGTTTAAAATCTTTTCGCTAATTATTACAAAGGTTGAGATTGCTTTTCGAAAGATTATTATAATACTTTATACCGAAAAATTAGGTTTTATGTCTCTTTTCGAATATTAATGTCTTATTTGTCTTGAAATTGTCGGGTGGATTACGTAAATAAACCTTTCGGAGGCAGAACTGCCCACCGCTCCGGCAAAAAGGAACCGGGGGAGGAGAAGGCAGGCGAGAGAAGAAAACGTTCGCGACGAAGAGAACCCTAGCGCTCTCCTCCTTCGCAACTCCTTCTCTCTCTCTCTCTCCCTTCAGGTCCTCGCGGATCCCGGGATTTGGCAGGGAATTCCTCCTGCGAGTTCTCTTTGAAATCCGGAATTTTGATACCTGGTCGCCGTCCTGTCGCGATGGAGCAGCTGGTCAACTTCATCATCCGTCCACCGAGGTGAGATTGGGTTGGTAAAGTTGACTTCGTTTGTTTCAACCATTTTTGCTGTTTTCTTCGGCGTCTACGAACGTCAGTTGGGGGTCCCGAGCTTGGGGATTCCTGAAGGTGTATCTTTTTTTATTTTATTTTGTGGAATTACGCGCGGGGGATTGTAAGGATGTCATTTTACCAATCTGCGTGCTTTCTCATGGGTTGTATTGCTGAAACTGTGTTGCCCTCGAGATGGTGATTTTTGTTTGGTTTCCATTCTCATAGGCGTTAGGACATGTCCAACTTTTTTGTTGTCTGTGTTGTACGGAATAGTTCAATCTATGGGTTGCTGAACTGTAATTTTGATGTTTTACGTCTCCCTATGTTAGCTTCAGTGTCAATTCATCTTCCACCGTGTGAGAATTTCTTTTCTTAGTTGGCTGTGAAGAAGGAATCCATATTTTTCTTACTTTCTTGGATGCCTAAATTTAGGGCAAGTTCCAATATATTCCTTAAATGGAACATAATGCCAATCTTTTCTCCTAAAGGGTTACTTGAGGATTCCAATATTTATCATGCTATGCCTGCAGCAAACACACGAAAATGTCACGTTTCTGAATGTATTTTCTATGATTTTTCCCATTTATGAAATGTCATGTTTCTGCCATCTATCATCTGATCTTTTGATTCAAACGTAAATTCAACTTGTAAGACACTATTTTCATGTTACCAGTTCCACTTGTCCAGCAACAATACCGAAGGGTTTGACATGCATCTTTGCTTTTGTAAATCTCCACTTTGATTTCCCATCTAACATAAGGATCTATTGGCTGCATTAAAGATGTTCTCCTCATAAATGGGTTATTGTGTGTATGAGGGAGGATGCTAGTCTTTCTTCCCTAAAGACGGGGTGTACTGACTCTCCTTACAAGGTGAATGAAGAAATATTATTTGTATTTTGCTCAAATATTTCCACCAAAAGTTCGGCTGTGTGCAGGCTAGGGAATTTTTAGGCTCAGTGAATGACCACCTTATGTTGAAGAAACAGTTGATTTAGTATTTTTAGTTTTTTTACCGTATTAAACATTCATAAATGATGCAAGCCTGAGTATTATGGTTTAGGCTTGAATCTCCTCATTGAGCATTATGTCATGCACTTGAAATAGCTCGCAAAAATGATAAAAAAGTGCTGGTATATTCTTGCCACTATGGACATCCACCTTCTGATATTGATATATTATTTTTATTCATGCTAATTAATTCTCTATTTTCCTTTTATCCAGGGCTGATTATAGCCCAAAGCATGATTTACTGGACGAGGAGTTCATGTTGAAAGGGAGAATGTTCCGCAGAAAGGATCTGCAGGTTTGTACATCTTTCTATTGCAAAATGATGTGTTATTGACACTTTACTAACAATGTCAAGATGTTTTCTACTTCTAATGAGATTGACATTTTATTCACAATCAAAATACTCAAAGCAGTAACTGGCTTTTAGTCTATACTAATTAGGGTATCAATGCCTCTGTTGAAATGGGAAGAATGGTGGCAGATTGGATATTCTCATTAACGAAATATAATGACCATTTAGAGAGGTTACGTAAGGATAATAACTGTCACTTAACCAAACCAATGCAAAACTAAATCTACTTATAACATAAACCCTAATACATACTTAACTCTAAAGGGGGGTTTGTGTGGTTTGAAATTTTCTAGAATTTAGCTGAAATGGAAAGTGAGAGAAATTTTTAAAAATTAAAGGGTGTTTGTGGGAGAGAAAGTGAAGGAAAGTTAACTTTCCAAAACTTTCCCCCATATATATATATTTCACATTCTTGGATTTTCTCACTCTACCCCTAAGTTCAGGAATGCTGCTCACACCCCTCCAATTCATTCTCTGCTCTCGACCTCTACTCTCTAATTGATATATTAAATATATATTCTATATTAAAAAAAGAAAGATATCTATATCTATTATATATTTAAAAAATATTAAACATATTAAATATTATACTTATAACAAATTAAATATATATTATTAAAATTATATATTATATTTATTGACTTTCTGTTACATTTTGAAATTTTCTTTTCTAACAGTTTCCGAATTTTATTCTGTAACTTTTTTTCCAAATTTTGAAAGTACAAGTAGACCCTAACACTCCCTTTTAAATTGGGGCATCGAACTTGTTACAAACTTAAAAGACCAAACAACTTAATAACTTAAACAATCACATAAAACTTAAAAACAACAAAAAAACACTTTTTTGTACCAGCTAATTGGTACAACTTGTCACATAAAACTTAATAAATTGTCACACTTTTTTGTTACAAACTTATGCCTAGCTTTTCTTTTTTTTAAAAAAAAGTCCCTATCATAATTTTATTCACAAGGCGAGTAGGTGCTTGCAAACCAAAAACCAAAGGTACAAAAGGTAAGGGGGACTAGACCAAAACCCCATCAAGGAAAAATACAACACCAGGTTATGCCTAGCTTGTTGCTTGAATTCCTTGACACATTGATAAACTTGACTTTCCATGTTTATTTGGCTTTGAACTTAAAGGCTTGTTACCAGATTGAACATCACCTCATGTTATTTTGTCTGACATACCAAATCAACTTTTGGTCATAATTGGTAAATGTATTTATCATGCAAATTATTATGGAGTAGACTAACTCTACCAATGAAATTGTAATTATATCATCTGCTGTGTATGACAATGTTATACATACTTAGATCTGATGCAATGATACATTTGATTCTCCAACAATAATGATACATTATAGGTTACTTTGATATCTCAAGTCCGTCAATATGTCAGAAGAGTTTGCTTATGGTTCAGTGCCAGCATATTTTGACAATATCTATCAGTTCAATGTTCTGATTCATCCATGTTTTCAAAAATACAATAATTTGTTTCATGGATGCTATGTTGAATACTTAGTTGATAATCATGCACTTCTTGATAATGTTTTGCAGGTGAAAAATGGTCAAGGACTTACACTTCGGTGCAGTCATTATCTACCTTGCCAATTACCAGAAGGAAATGCTCTTCCTTGTGTAATATATTGCCATGGGAACAGGTGTGCTAGAGATTGCATTACAACAAGTTTGCTGCAGTGCCTATCAAAAGGAAAAAATAACTTGGTTACCTGCATGGCTGCATTAGACATTTGGGCTTAAAATGAGAAATGATGTCATCTACCCATATCCTAAAGAATAAGATTTGAAGACAATATTTTCAAACCATGGAAAAAATCAAATGCACAACAAGCATGGTAATCATTAAACAAGGTGATATGTAGATCTATACCATATGCCATGGATAATCATTACAAATTTGTTGGTGCATGAATGATGGTTATTGGCATGTTAATTCAAGATCTACATGTAGCATCATAACAAACTACAAGTAGACTAGTAGGTGAGGTTTTATTGAAGAGTAAAAAGTAGTAAATGGTTTGAAATATGTGAATTTTGGGTGAACTCCTGAACTATCCATAAAAAGATTATCTAGTACCATGGTATGGCATTGATCAAGTCCTATTCTTGTTATTAGTGCATTTACACATCATTTTAATTTAATATTGTTTAATTCCATAACTTCCTTCTTGGACCTCTTTGTACTGCGAAAAAGTGATGCATATTAGTGGCTTTGACTAGTGCTCATCATTCAAGCATCATGGCACAATAGTGAAAAATGCATGTAATTAAGTGAAGCAAGATAAATAACTTTAATATTATTTTAAGCTAAATTTGATTTGGTTCCATGTAAAGAGCCAAGTAAACTGAGAGGAGAAGAAAGTGAGATTTTAAAAGTTAGTCAATTGTGTTAAAGATAAAATCTGATAATATAGGGGAGCTTTTGCCTTAGGGATCCTTTTTGTTGTATCAATGTGGGCTTGATTTTTTCAAGGTGTTTTTTTGTGATTGGTTGTGGTTAGGTCGATTGTTCTTGGTCAACTTTTCTTGTATTTGGCGGATCCCTATTCATAAGAATCTACCATATCCTCTTCAAAAAAAGAGGTGCTTTTTGAAAATAATAAATTATGATATAAATTTTCCTTTTGGAAAAAGCTACCAAAAGGAACATAAGATAAGGAAGAAGTAATTCACTAATCCTATTGAAAGGGATGACAACATAGATTTCCTAATTGTTTTGATTTGAAAGAGAAACAAGTGCCTTGAAAATGAAACCTACCAGACGTATTGGATTTACATATACGTATCAAAGCAGGTGCCTAGGCATGATGAGGACTTGCCTTGCCTTAATAATGCAGATCTTTTGTTAAATCTTTGAATTATATATATATTTTTAAGGTCTTTTAATATTTTTTCTTGCAAAAAACTTAACTATACATATATATATATATTTGATGGGAAACTACTGAAATATACATAATTCTTGAAATATATAATTATATATGTTACTAAAATATACATATTTGTATTATTGAATTTCAAATTTTGATGTTATATTAAGACAATTTATGTATTTCAGTGTTATTTAAGAAATAATAGAGCTAAAAATACGTATGATTATTCTTAAATATGTATAAATATATATAATATATGTTTAAAAAATTTAAAAAATTTAAAAAATTAATATTTAAATGGGCAGCTAGGCACCTAGGTGCTCAATTGTACTGTCTAGGCACTTTGGTGCCTTAATAAGTAGGGATTTACATTTTATTTGTTTTTATGAAACTGTTACTCCAGTTTTTTTTGCAAATACTTAAGCACTGAAGGTCAAAATTCCCAGGTGGCTGAAGTCTGAGACACGTAACCACAGCATCCCAAAGAAAACATTACCACTATTTCCTCTTCACTAAGGGGAAAAAATCACATCTTAATACTTGACACATTTTCTTTACCTTTACATTTAAAAGAACAAAAATCTTAGAACCTTGGAGTCCTATGCTTTCAAATTTTACGTTCTCCATAAGTTCTCATGAAATAATTACATTAAGTTGTCATATTGATTATTGAGCCTTCTGGATGAATGGCAGCATGAATAACTGTGGGATAGTTCAATTTTTTGTATCATTAAAAGCATGGTGACAACCACATAAATTTCAAGTTGGAGTTAAAATACAAATTCAGTCACATAGTCCTGAAAATTGCATTGATGCTGGTGATAAGCTTTTAATTGCAGGTGGTTGTAGAACCCATTTGTGAGAATTAAAATGGGGAAGAATTCCTCAGGCCATTTTCAAGGATACCATTCTCCAATATTACAATTAGCATCCAAACCTGTTGCTTTAAATGTCTCAAAAAATGTGGTGAACCTTTTCTTTTTTTTCTAGGCTTGATAATGGAATATATCTAAACCAAGTTGCTTATCGTTGTTGCTGTTTGATGTTTGCCACTGCTTAGGCTGCATTTATTTACACCCACTGTTAAACACATGAATGAAAGAGGGGAAAAAAGGAAAAAAAAGAAAAGAAAGGAAAAGAAAAAGTGAAGAAAGAGAGAAGTAAAAAAAGAGAAAAAATAAAAAGGAAAAATTGAAAAAAATTACATAAAAATTATATTTAAAAATAGAAGTATTACAAAAAATATGATATTTTTGTAAATATTTAAAAAAAAATTATATTTACTCATGAATAACATTCCTCTTTTATATATCTATTATTTTCATACAAACTTTAATTACATTTCATTTTTAAAAAATGGACCATTCAAGGGTAAAATTGGAACTTTATAAAAATTACGACTACAACAAATAAATGTAACTCCTAAACTTCAACTTCTTTCAAACACTGTTTCTTTAAGACGCAGTTATAGTATCGCTTTAGGAGTTAGAAGCTGTATTCTAGAGTTGAAACAAATGCACCCTTAGGCCTTTCTCTTCCAACTTGATGTGTTGGATGCTTAGAAGAAGGACAAGGCAAAATGATGGTGATGGATCCTTTGTTTGAAATGAAGTGATTGCAGCTGTAACAAAAGCCAAACTGGCTCTTGCAATGTCCCATGAATGTATGTAGAGCACAATCCAGTAAAAACCACATAGTAAAATGCAAATCGGGCTTACTGTACAAGATATATTTGAGTTTTGATTTTGCTTACTATCCATGGTTGTTCTTCAGTACTTGGCCTTCTTTGTTACATGTTTATGGTAGATGTTGTCTTGACAATATTACTGAGAATTGGGGAATATTAACTCTGGATGCTACATTCCACATGCCTAATAATAGAGAGAACATGATCCATGATGTCTAGGTTACACAATTTGGTAGAAGGCTTCTCTTCTTTGTGTTATTGACTCACGGTATGAATGAGTTGCTTATGTAATTTTGAAAAATTGAAGCAATCTATTTTTATCATTAGTGTCTTCTCTGTTTTATTTTTTATTTTTCAAAATACTAGCATGTTTAGACTGATATGGAATTGTTTCTGATTTTATATGATTTTTTTTCAGTGGATGTAGAGCTGATGCTAGTGAAGCTGCTATAATTTTACTTCCATCAAATATTACAGTTTTCACATTGGATTTTTCTGGGTCTGGACTTTCGGAAGGTGAACATGTAACTCTTGGATGGAATGAAGTAAGTGCAGAATAAGGTTTCTGAATTTGCTAGTCTAACAATGCAAGTTCTTTCTGTTTCCTCTTTGAGATGACCATATCTCTTGTTCTCAACATATTTACCAAAGCTTCTCATAGCTAAAACTAACATCAGAAAGGTACATATGCATAAATGATGCTAAAGGGCACACAATACAAGAACAATAATTAGTCTATGTGGTGGACAATTAGGTTAGCAACCATTGGACTGCAAAGCAAAGTATTATAAGTGTGTGATTAGCAATAATTTTAGGATATCCTATTTTCTACTGCTTTTTTATTTAATAGAAGTCCATGGAATTTTTCTAAGTACTTTTAGTCATAATCTGAATTTATGCATTTTGCGTTAAACTTTTTCCTTCTGATAATAATAATTCAAATATATCTTAATTTCAAGCTTTCTGTTTTTTTAAAAATGGTTTTTTTTTTCTCTAAGTTTTATTATTTACATGTATCCTTACTTGATAACCCTTAAGATTGTAATGGTCTGATATAACCCATTTATTACAGTAATATTGTGGGCAGCATTTATTACAGTAATATTTGAGAAAGGGGTTCCTATATGTTACAAACCTTATACATTCATCCATTCATTGTGTTAACTCTTCTATGACCTAATAGATTTGGGGTTTGAGGTGTTTTTAGAGATGGTGATTGTCTGTCTCTTTGTCTCCATGGAGGCATCAACTACTCGAAGCTTCATTTCTTTTGTTATGATTATATTCATGTCTCTCTAATGTAAAGGAAATTGCTAAATGCATGGAAAGCTTTGTTTCTTCTTTATTCAACTTGCATTTGAATTTTCTTGATGATTTGATACACAATGTAAATGGTTATGATCAATGGACATGAGTTATTTTTATTTGTTTTTATCAGAAGGAGGATCTTAGAGCAGTTGTTGATTATTTGCGAAAAGATGGGAATGTGTCATGCATTGGCTTATGGGGGCGCTCTATGGGAGCTGTAACCAGGTTTAATATTCAGCCTTTAATGCCCCTTACCGGCCATTTAGATATTGAATGTACCCTTAAAGCTTAATTGTTTGAATTTTGATAAACTAGGAATGATCACAGTTTAGGATCTTAAACATGGAAGGATGACCATTTTTAGAGAGTAGGTTCTTTATTATAGACTTAAGCCTCACATGCTTTTTCTATTTAAGTTTGTATTTGGTTTTAGCTTGCCAGTGCTTTTGTGGGCCTCTTATTTCTCATTTTTCAATATATTTCTTGTTGCTGCATAAAAAAATTAGACCTGGGTCATAATTACATCAAATGTCCTCTCTTTCTGCCAGTGATCTAAGACATCTTAGGTTTGTGTGTTCCATTCTTTTACTAATGGGATGTGTGTGACTACTTTCTGAACAAATTTGTCACTAAAGTAAGGGAGAGGCCTAAGATGTCTAGATATTCAGTCTAACCTGTGGGAGCTGTAACCAGGTTTAATATTTTTGTCTTTAATGCCCCTTACTGGCCATCTAGATATTGAATCTACCCTAAAAGCTTAATCGTTTGAATTTTGATAAACTAGGAATGGTCACAGTTAGGATCTTAAACGTGGAAGGATGACCATTTTTAGACAGTAAGTTCTTTATTATAGACTTAAATCTCACATGCTTTTTCTATTTAAGTTTGTATTTCGTTTTAGCTTGCCAGTGCTTGTGTAGGCCTCGTATTTCTCATTTTTCAATATATTTCTTGTTGCTGCTTAAAAACAATTAGACCTGGGTCCTAATTACATCAAATGTCCTCTCTTTCTGCCGGTGATCTAAGACATCTTAGGTTTCTGTGTTCCATTCTTTTACTAATGGGATGTGTATGACTACTTTCTGAACAAATTTGTCACTACAGTAAGGGAGAGGCCTAAGATGTCGTTATATGACATGAACTCCCTTCTATGGATAGTTTCTTGTGAACTATTGGTTTGCCCACATGTTTTCATATATTTAACAAATCATGAGATCAATAACCCCCTTGATTTTAGCAACGTCCGAATTCAAAATCAAATCTAAATATAATAAAAGTAAAACTAAATGCTTTGATTTCCTTTGTTTTGGAACATAATCAATTTGCAATCAAATCCAGAACTAAATACAAGTCAAAATATTATACGTGAACTTTTGCCAGTAACTCAAATGCAATCACAAATGCAATTTGAAATGAGTGTCATTTATAATTTATTATTTTTACTTATGTAAGTTAGCAATGTCATATCATAAATATTAACAGTGTATGACAAATTATAATAGATGACTAATTCATAATTTTTGTTGTATAGATTTTTAACTATTTTTCAAAATCGTATATTGATTATTAATTATTTTTTTATTCAATACCAATCTACAATCACAATATACTCCACCATTGCAGATTGCACCTGCTTCACTTGTATACCATTCCTAACCAATTTCTCCCAACAGAATAAAATTGATGCAGTAATTCATGTCAAAAAGGGCCGCTCAAAAAAATTCATGTCAAAATGGGGAGGAACATACCATACTAGTCTGTTCTTGTTTATAATTGATTATAGATTATATTGCATTTTATCACGATATATCATCTAAAGCTCCTTTTTTGACCAGAGTACTCAGAATACGTTGTTGAGTATGTCTTGTGTATGAAGAGATATCTAGCTAAATAATGTAGTCCACAATCTTTTTGTTGTGATGCACATAAACTGGTGATTTTCTTTTTGACTTCGTACAAATATGTTGAAGTTGAGAATATCAATTTTTTTTCCTAATTTAAAATTGTCCTCTTAGATTATAAAACATTTCTTTTGCTTGATATTTTTTTGCTTCAGCTTACTGTATGGAGTCGAAGATCCATCCATTGCTGGGATGGTCCTTGACAGCCCATTCTCCAATTTGGTTGGCTTAATGATGGAACTTGTGGATACGTATAAATATCCTTTGCCAAAGTTTACTGTAAGTAACAAAGTGGACTACTCGGCTTGATGATTAAGTGCATGATTTGCACATTTTTCTTTTTGAATATGAACTCATATATCCTTTTTGAATATCCTTTGCATGTTTTGTTTGTTTTTGAAATATAGAATAAGTGTAGAACTCATATATCCATCTTTCATGTTATAATTCTTGACTTGTACATTCTTTATCCTTAATTGAGAAAATTTCCATGTCCATTTATGGATTATCATACTCTTGTATTTTTCTGTTTTTCTTGTCTTTGTTGCTTGTGATCCCCGTGTTGAGTGGTTACAACTCAACAAGGTTTATAAGGTGGCAAGGTGTAAAAGGTATTATTATTTATGAGGAAAAAAAAACATAAGCCTTATTTCAAATGTATATTTAATAATAGAATTATATGGATTGGATACTTAATAATGGAAAATGAAATTATATGAATTGGAAATCAAATTATTTTAAAAAAATGGGGTTTAAATGGGAGTTTTCTGAAAGCTGGTATAAATTATAAATAAATAAATGCAAATATATTACATGTATACAAGCATTACTATTACCATTGCCAAATTAATTTGCTAAAACAAATTTTAATTCAATTTGTGATAGCTTTATCATGGAGTTCCCTGGCCCTGCACCTCTTGTAAGAGTGTCCATCTAGTGCCCATTGCTGGGGAAATTTGATGGGAATAGGTAATGGTCAGAAACTGAGTACTATGACGTTTTGGGAGATTTGGGGTCCAAAAAGCTGCATAGGCAAGATCAAGTGGAAGGTGTGGCTCAAATGTATAAGCTATATGGTTCTGTATATGGCTAGAAAGAATTCATGGAATTTTCTGTTGTGAGTCCCGTAATGAAGATCGGTATAAAACTTGTACCATTATGACTATACCAATGTGGTGGTCTTCATATTTAGGAAGATTTAACCATTTTTCTGTTTTCTTTGATTGGATTTCCTGCCTGGAAATCTCTCTGAAGTCATGGCACACCAACATTTCCTAGCTTTCTTTGAATAGAAGATGTTAGAATTGAGTCTTCATTAGAGGGGAATGAATAGTGAAAATAGAAATTTATTCGATTAAGTGCACTTAAAAACTTAAGTTCAAATCATACATACGTTGAAATAAAAACTTTGAAGATGAAAACAACTTGATTCAATAAGTTAAATGCAAGAAAGCAAATAATCGAATCAAAACATGCAAACTAAGGTAATTCCAAACTGATACATTTATCCCCAAGCTAATTGCTTAAGCATCTACTAAATCTTTGTGTTTTATGGGTTCACACTAACAATCTTTACAACTCAATGTTTTACAAGCTTACATTGTCAACCTTTATTTGGTGTTTTACAAGCAGTGTTTACTGGAGAACACCTCTTCTTTGTTTTTTTTTTGGCCTAGTAACAACCTTTGTTAGGTGTTTACAGAAGAGTACTCTTTCTTGATGCTTTTCGGGTTTGGTAATAATTTCTCACTCATCTACAACTTTGTAAAGGTTTCACCACAACCCAGTAAAATAGGTTTTTCTCTTTAAATACAAAACCAAAGCACAAAATGAATTTTATTCAAAACAATGCACATGGTAAAATTCTTAAATATAGAAATTAATAATGAAGCACAAAAGAAAAGGTTAACCAGACAAACAATTATCACAATATTTCTAATAACACTTCTTAAAAATAAGATGAGTTGAAGAATTGAAGAAGATGCTGGTGAACAGTAGCTTTCTCACAGAGAGATGCACAGAAGCGTCTTATGTTCACACTACGTGCTGGTTGGAAGGGCTGCCAGAGAGAAGAGAAATCCTTGATGCAGCATCTCTTTCTCTCTCTTTGAAATGACATGAAAATAATTTGATGGCAGTGGTAGCTCTCGTTTAAAATTCTCTTATCTATAGAGATGCTAAAACATGAAGTTGCGTAATAACAATGTAACACATTATAAAAATAACTTTCATGATTGAAATCACGTCCAATCAATTTGAAAATCTTGCCACAAATGTTATTAATAAAATGACAATTATTCAAATGAATAAATCACAAATCCATTTGGAAAACTTTCCACAGTTAAAAATGACGACTATTCACATTGTGTTTTTCAAATTTAAAAACTTTCTTAATGCACATCATAAATTCAAAAACATTTACATCAAATCCCGTTAATTCAAAAACTTTATAATTCAAAATTCAAAATTTAAAATTTGAATTTTAAAATCATCCCAAATTCAAATTTAAATGACAGCACATAAAATTGACGTTAATAAAAGTTTAAATTAATACCAAAGCACCTTTAATTAAAATTATCAAAACTTAATTTTCATTTAATTAAAATCCAGAAATATTTACGGTAAAATCAAAAATTTTATGGTTAGACCAGAAATTGAAGGGTAGTTTAGCCAGAAAATCAATACTGGTGGTTTAAAACAATAAGTCTAGAAAAATAACACTGTTGCCCAGTAAATTTTCGGTGAGACCAGAAAATTAACCAAAAATTTATGGTTAGTCTGAAAATTGAAAAATGGTTTAGCTGGACAGATAATGCTAATTTAAATACTGGAAATAACATGTTATACGACCAGAAAAAAATGTTGTTTGGATATTTCCAAGGCTACTGAAAATCATATGGCATTTTCCAGAATTGTCATAATATGTCAGATTTAGGACTTGGAATTTACCGGACTTTTCTCAATATGCCAGATTTGGGACACAGAATTTGTTGGACTTTTCTTAGTATGTTGGAAATCAAAAGTTGTTAAATCGAAAATTTTCATGGTCTACACTGGAGATAATACATTATAAATTTCAGATAAAGTACTAATATTAAGCAATATAAATCAAACATTTAACCACCTAAATATGATCAAAGTTTTTCATCATCAAAATCGATAATGAAATATCCTCTTAACGAAGGGTTTTCCTAGCTGATGTAACATTTTATACTATATTTTTTAAACTATTTTTCAAGTTATTAAATTTTTATTAATATTTTTTAAAATATTGGCTAGCAAGTACGAACTAGCAATCAAGATTTGAAGCAATGGTAAAGTTGTTCCATTGTAGCTTGGAGGTAAACTCTATAGAATTGATCCACGTTGATCGGAGTCTAGTGTACTACTACTAGGTTTGTCCCTTTTTTGTCTGAGAAACATAAAATGCAATGTAATGTGCAGTTTGTATTTGCTTTCACTAGTGTTTAAAAAGTCGTATTTAGAAATTTGGTGGTTCCTATTTTTGATTATTTTGCTTACAAACTTGGTCCATGCCACTTCTTTCTTTCCAAGAAAAATTGATCACGATTCAATGCAAAATTCAAATATTTTGCAAATATAAGTGAATCAATTAATGCATATATTTGAATCCCTAACATGTTGAAATTTACAATCTGAACTATGAAAATATCACTTGTCTTATTTTCCAATTAGTCTTGTTTTATTATTATGTTCTAATTTTTTCTTAGCTTTTGTATGCATTCTTTTCACAGGTTAAACTTGCAATCCAGCATATGCGTAGAGTTATCAAGAAGAAGGCAAATTTTGACATAATGGATCTAGACACTGTGCAGGTTACTGTTCTGTTCATGCTACCGTTCAATTTATTTTTACATATACAGTTTCCTAGAATTAATTAGTATTCAAAGCAATATCAGTTATAGGATAAATTTTGTACATTTCTTCTTTGCATCCTATGTTCATGCTGGTGCTTTTGCCAAGGAAAATAAAAGAAACCAAAATATGTAGTTAGTTGACACAATATTTTATTTTCCTTTTGACTTCAATATAGTGTTTCTTTATATGTGGAAATCAATGGATAATTCTTTTTCTTTCAAATTGTACCCCTTTTGGGTGGTAAATAAGATGAAAAATTTGAAATTTATGATGAAAATTAAACAAAATTATTTTCCATTGGAAAATAGGCATAGCCATCTTACTTTAGAACACATTCCAGTCAATGAAAAATGTTTTCCTTTCTGTTAATTTTCATTCATTTTTTAAGTGCACTGATCCCTTTTTAACAATGTGTGTTTTGGATTGGAAAATCTTCCATTGCCACTGTTCTAACAGAATAAGAATAAAAATAAATCTATTAAGGTGTTGTTTAAAAGTGTAGGGAATTTTTTGTACTTTTAAGCTGCCTGCCTAGTGAGGCCTAGGCAAGTGAAGGTGTAAATTGATCTCAATGTGCCAAAGGCATCAAGGCCTTAGGAATAGATTCTAAATCATGCTAGTTTTCCATGAAGGAAGGATAAGTGTCTCATAATAACCCTTAGGAATAGATGGTCATAAGAAACAAAATTAGAAATAGGATGGCTTGTAGGGCAAGTAGCTTTTCACAACGCAATGGGTAAGATCAATATTTAAAGAGGCAAAAGAGAGGAGACCATGGCCGTAGGAGAGTTAGCTGAAGGAGGTGGACTATGTCGTTGGTACACCTGCAAGAGTTGTGACAAAGTTGAGCGGCTAGTGGTGGACCCAAGGAAGGGGGAAGGACACTTGGTTCAATAGGAACTTGTCAAGACCCAGAGTGAGGTTCTTAAGAAAGTTCATACACCCAAAGACATAAGGGGGTAAAGTAAACAACTCCCGATCATGAGAAAGACACTGTAATGAAATGTCACCCATTAAAGGAGAGGCAGACATGTGATTAATGAGATAGCAAGTCATGGTAACCACATCTAATCACAAATATTTGTGAACACACATCTCAACCATTAACATACAAGCAATATCAAGAAGGTGATGATGTTTGCATTCAACCATGCTATTTTGTTGCAAAGTGTGGGCATAGGTGATTTAATAAAGAATACCATGTTGCGCACAAAGAGTCTGTACATCAAATTGGAGTAATTCCAAAGAATTATTAGTATAAAAATTTTTAGGAACAATACTAAATTGATTTTGAATTTCATTAAAGAAATTGTAGACTATATCAATAAAATATTAACGATTCTTTAATAAATATGACCATAATACCTGAAATAAATTGTCATTGGAAATCACATAATAATGAAATCCTAACATAGACAACTCGCGAGAAACCCCAAATATCACACTGAACTAACTCTTCTTTGTAGTACTTCTAGAGAACAAGGTTGGTGGTGCGTGGTTGGTACACATCCAGTTGATCTAGGAGTTCATAGAGATGATTAGGAGTGCACCAACCTTTCTCCCAGATAGTGCAAGAACAACTGTTGGTCGTAGACAGGAAAGGCTTCAAGCAATCAAATCTTCCATGCTATTGAGGAGCCACGAAATCATCGAGCAATCAGTAGCATACCACTTAGCATATTCTTTACCCTTGACGTCAAGTGGGTCATCGTGGAGATGTCGTTCTCACATATGAGTGGTGAGGGATGTCTCAAAGGACGACACCTAGTGGAAATAATTGGCTTCATTCAACTTGACAATGGTGGCAGTGAGTCAGTTAGGGGAGCAGTGGAGGAATCCGTTGTGGCAAACAACAAGTTGGTGGAACCTAATTACAGTAGTCTAAAACCTTGGACGAAAACAGTGAAGAGGGAGCGTCAAATCAACAACACATCACGCAGACAAGAAGAAATTTTGTGAAATAGGAGGGAAGGGAGGGAAGACATGGGCGTATGAGAAGACCTTCAAAACACCTAGTCATTTGATACCAAGCTGAGAGGGGACAAAGAGAAATTAGGGTTTTCCATTACTTAATATAATATAATATAACGTCAGGAAATGATGATGGAATTCAATATGGAAGATGAAATCCAAAAAAGAGAAGAGAAAGGAGAATGTGTGAAGGAAAAGGAGTTAGATACTTACCTTGATGTGGAGAAAATAAAATCATTCCAGAGGAGGAAAATATTAGCTAGTTCCCAAATGCTTCTGGTCAGTAATCTACTTCTGTTGTGGTTGCCAGCAGCATGAGTGTTCTCTAAAACCTCCTAAGCAAGGCACAATATCAACTTTGAGATCAGATAGGATTAGCAGTCTGCAGACACAAACACTTTAAGCACCACCAGCACTAGACATACCAGATACAAAGAAACAGGGTATTAAAATGCCCAATATGCATGTACTGCCCAGGTGTCCACCTCAACTGAAAGTTCTGCTTCTATAAATATTAACCTGAGCTGTCTATGACATCTATAATATATGCAGGAGAATTTTATTTAGAAGGATCTTTGAATTTTCATATTTTTCTGTTTTGTATTTATATCTTGATGTAAATCCTCACTTTTTCCCACGTTTTGTAATATGAATAATATATTCATTAATACTAGAGTACACAAGCTGACTTTGTAGAAGTTGTTTCAAAAATGAATTACAGCAAAAAATTATGATTTTCCATATAATTCTTTTCTTTCTGAAAATTCGATGGTAGTAGCACATCGGAAAAATGAACATGAAAAAGGTCCTCTATGCTGTTGTATATGACTTGATAATCTTTTTTATTTAGGTAGCAAAATGTTCTTTCGTCCCAGCTTTATTTGGTCATGCTACTGATGATGATTTTATACGTCCTCACCATTCAGACCAAATCTATGATTCTTACACTGTAAGTTCAACTTCTTGGTTTCTTTGGCGTTGAACTGTATCTTGCTATGCATGTATGAGAATGTTATTTTCTGGATGTTTAACCAAATATTCAGATGTTTCTAAAATGCTCTTTCCAGTTTTTCTAAACTGTATAATGATTAATTTTGTGTTGTGATGTCCTATTTTTGGAATGCAAGGAGACATATTGATGAATTTATTTTTCTACTTTCAACTGCTAAATGGGAATATTGCATTATCAACATAATGCAGAGTTTAATCCAATAGTGGTTCAAATGTTGGAAACATGAACACTCAAAAAAGTTGGAAACAGTTAGACCTATGGCAATTTGTGAAGCTAGGTGTCAAAAAATGTTAGAATGTTAGATCACGTTGGTTGAAATGCACTAATGATGTACTTTGTCTTCTTTCAATCTTTAGAATGTTAGATCATTGGAGAAAAACCTTTGTTAATGGATGGGTCTGATGGAGGTGTGGAATGGGGCATGTAGTGGCCAGCTGCAAGTTTGATGAAGTAGTGAAATCTTGACTGATGCGAGTTTGTGTTGGCTCATCTCATCTTCTGTGTGTTGAAATCTCTTTCAAGGAAGTTCTATTGAATATGCCAAGATCAATCTCTAGTAATGAAATTTCATAAATGGCAAAGCTCAAATCATCATCACAAATGGACATTTCCCAAAAGTTGTAAAATTTGATGCTAGTTCAATGGAAGATAAGGTGGACTAGGATGTATTTCATAGGGCCTTTCATTATTATTGTTTAGGTGTTGGATGATTG
Source organism: Amphibolis antarctica (assembly GCA_024699675.1). Taxonomy (NCBI): domain Eukaryota; kingdom Viridiplantae; phylum Streptophyta; class Magnoliopsida; order Alismatales; family Cymodoceaceae; genus Amphibolis; species Amphibolis antarctica. The sequence goes on from JAMKPZ010000700.1 coordinate 50,047, forward strand.
GTGGTTCATATGGACAAATGGAGTTGTATCATTCTCCTATTAGACAAGTAGTGATTAGGTTCTGTGGCTCTGAATAGATAGGGTTGTGAACCCTAAGGGTTTTTTTTGGCTTAAAAAATTGGACTCTAATGTTGTGGGTTGTGGTGTACAATTTCCCATTAAAATGTTGGGCTATTGGTACTTTGAGGATGATTGCTTCTTCCGTGGTAGTATTAGGCGTTACAGTTAGGGTAGGCTTTAATTGAATGTGCAAGCTTATTTGATTTGATTAGAGGTGGCCTTAGTTCTGACAAAGATGCTGATTTGTTGCACGAGGGAATAGAAGTTTGTTGACACGATGTTGGTGGATTCCTTTTATGATAGCCCCTCTATAGTGAATGAAGAAAGACAAGGTGGGTTCTAGGTTAACTTTTCTTTGGTATTGGAGTTGGAAAGGTTGTTGTGATGGTCATTTGTAGTGATGGATGCCAAGGTGGGTGGGCTTAAGGTTATGCTTTAGGTTGAATGATAAAGTGGTGGAGGGTTCAGGCAATGAGTTGGTAAGTGATGTTGAAATGGAGCTTCCAATTAAGGGGAGTTTTCTATGTTAGCATTACTTATTCAATGGAGCTAGAGTAGTTTAGGTGTGTTAGAGTTTAAGACATTGTTCACTTCTCCTACTCTTAACTTTTAGAAGTATTCTCAATTTCATGATGACATATACATTCCACAATTTACTCATTCTATTATTAAAATTACTTTTCTCTCTCCTCTCACCTCAAAACTGTTCACCTAAAAATCATTTTTTTCCACTCTTGCGGGAGTGGAGTTAGTGAACGATGCCTAAGTGTTGTTTAGGGTTTCGTATGTTATGTGTAAGTAGATTTAGTTCCACATTGGGTTTTTTTTTTTCCACATTGGTTAAGTGTACTTTGTTATGTCTATGCAATGTTTATATGAAGATGTCATATCTATGTTAATGAAATATCAATCTTCCACTTTATTTTCTTCTTTTTCTATATGGTATCAGAGCTTAGATTTTGAGCATCCAAAATAAAGAGAAACCTTAGGTGGGGAAGAGGAATCTTAGTCATCACCTCCTCCCAACCATTGACAACGTCTTATTCTTTGTCTCCTTCCTCTAAACCTTAGTCTCTCTCTCTCTCTCATCATCCAAGTGCAAGGTGTTTTCCTCTGGCATGTCCTCCTTTGCCGGCCTCTCTTCTTAGCTGCAATTGTTGACTCACACAACTCAGGTCTGCCTCTCTCATAAGCAACACCTTTGTCTCCAACTCAAATGGATGATTCTCTTGGTGCCTTCACCCACAACTCACTGGCTACCTCTTTCGACTCATATAACTTTGATCTTCATCGCCACTTCCTTATAACTCATCTTGACCCATTGTGTTGTTCAACCACGTCACTTGCAACCATCAAGTCAGAGGCCACTTTCTCCTATATTGCAACTCTAGTTAGTCACCTATAGGCAGCCTTCCCTTTGCATGACATCTGAAGTCATGTTGATGCCTCTAGCTTTGTTGCTGCCCTAATCTCAACCTTCCATCTTCATCACCTCACTAACCCATTAAGGTTATGATCGAGTGAGTTATAGACAGTGGAAGGAGGAGAATGGGGGAAAAAAATGGAAAAGGAGGGGGAAGACAAAAAAGAGAAAAGAGAGAGAGAGGAGAGGAGAGAGAAAGAGAGAGAGAAAATAATAATAATAAATGGTGGAAATAAAAAATATTATGAAAAGAAGAAAAAAGGTAGAATGTTTAATATGTTAGGATCAAAAACTTCACTAGAAGGGAAGTGAATATTGAAATTCAGAAATTAATTACGTAAAATTTGAGAAAACAAAACGTTTTTTTAGAAACTATAAAATGTGGAAGCACTGAAAACATTTGAAGCAAATAGATAAATCAAAATAAAGCCATAAGTAAAATATAAATCATTTAAACCACAAGAACATAAAATTTTTATAGTGGTTCAAGCAAATTGGGCCTTTTCACTCTCAGTGCTTCTACTTGAGCTTTTAACTAAAATTCTGTATTTTATAAGTTAACATCGCAACCTTTACAATCCAGTGTTTTATAATCTCACATCATCAACCTTTGCTCTAGTATTTTACAAATTCACACCAAAATCTTTGCTGAGTGTTCACAAGAAAGTACTCCTTCCTTAATGTTCTTTTTGGCTCAGCCCCAACCTCACTCCTTTACAACCCCATGATGATCTCACCACAACACGGTGATATAGATTTTCCCTTTAATTGAAAAACAGTTTATGCACAAACAAACTGAAAACAATTCAAACAAAAAAGGGATTAACAATTATAGTGCAGTTTGAGTTTGTTGAAGATGAATCAAAGGTATGTTTGAAAATCTTCAATCGAACTTCGGATTCTCCGAAAGAGTGCAGCAAGTATTCATTGCACTCAATGCCTTAAGGTATCTCTTTAATACTCTTGATTCTTAATAATCTTAATGATGTTTAGTGTGCCTGTATGTGTATGTATTTATAACCGTATGTCTTGTTGTCTTCAATAATCAACTAACTTAAATCTTCTAATAAAGGAAGTATTTTTGGTTTTGATCTGATTTGTTTCCAACGATCACAATCCTTTTATTAATAGCTCTCTTTGTTTTTGGAATGTTTCTGAAACATTTCTAACTCTACAACTCATAATTAGATAACAAAAAACTAACAGAGTAATAACAGAGTATTCGTATGGATATGTAGATTTATTTTACCAGAAACTTCACAGAATTTATTGGGAATTTCACGATGTGTCAGACAGTTGGAAATATAGAATATAGCTTGGAATTTTCTGTGACAATAAAATATGTTAAGCTTTCAAATTCAAAATTAAAATTAAAATTTCCTGTAATACAAATATTCGATTTTGTTTTATTGGAAACTCTTCGAAATTCACTAGGAATTTCATGGTGTGCCAGAAATCAAAGTCAAAAATTCTGGATAGAATTTGAAATTTTTCAGGGCAATAAAATATTTTAAGTTTTTCAAAATTTAATTTAAAATTTAAATTTTCTGTAATAATGAAATTTAAAATATTATCAATAACAAATGCAATATGGAAATAATTTAAATTTCAAACTTATAGGAAAATTATAATAATAAATGATAAACTATGATTTATCATAATAAACCATGATTACTCTTTTGTTTATCTTGTTTATGCATGAGTCTTACAAGTTGGATGTTCCAACTTTCCCTAGTATTATTATGTATTAGAGTTTATATCTTGTTAGTGCCTAATAGAAATATGGAAATGGAAATAAAAAGTGCGAACGGAATTCAGAAAATAAGGGGCGTTAGTTTCTGACAGAAAATGCAAATGGAAATTAAATTTTTGTAAATTTGCTAATATATCATAAAACATGAAATTCTAGTACAATAACAAGTAAACATGTTTCTAAAATATTGAAATAAGTAAAAAATAATTACAAATTTTCTTCACAATTTATTGCCTATTCCTTTTATTATTATTATATTTATTTATTTATTTTTCCTTTTCTTTATTTTTTTCTCTTCGTCAACACCAGTGAATTAACCAAACGTTGTCAATCGCCATTGTTGACATTGTCGTCAATAGTGTGGGGATCTTTGGGTGTTAAGGAGGAAGGATAATGATGGGATGAAGATAGGGGTAGGCAACTCAAAGAAGCTGAGAATCTTTAGGCGAATGGTAGTGGGGATTAAGTGGGTTTTGTCAACAATAGAGAAGGAGAAAGCAAAAGGAGATTGGGGTTTGTTAATGAGGGGGGCTTGATTATGTGCAGGGGAGATTCGACGAGGTGGGTTGCAACGTCATCAAAGGAAGCTTGACTAGCAACGAGCGAGGCTTAGCTACGAGTGAAGGAAAGCTCGACTATTGATGAGAGGAGGGTTGCAGGCAAGTGATGGTTGCGTTAAGGAAGAGAGATGTAGGCAAGGGAGGGTTGCGACACATGGGTCAAGGTTGATTCCGAAAGACTTTCCCCTTTTCTTGAGGGTTGGGGTGAGAAAAGTAGAAAGTTCATTTTTTTTATAATGAACCAATTAGACGGAAATCGGGAAAGTTAAATTCCAATTATCTGTCTACATCTAATGCTAGAAATTTGAATGCCTTATGGAATCATTTTTCATTTTCGGATTCTCATTAGGCACAAACCTCCCTTTGTTGTACTACGAGTTTAATCCCACGATGGTTAAATGTTAGTTGTGTTAATGTAGTCTCTATAAATAGAGACATTTTGTTTGTTTAATGAGATATCAATCTTTCACATTTCTTCTTCTTTGTCAACAATGTATTTGCATTAATCTTCTCATTATGCCATTATATACAAATAAAGAAAGCTTTCTCATTATAGTTTTTATGTAATTTATTATAATAGATTTTGGGTCACTTTTCATATAAAATTTTTCCTTGCATTTTCTAGATGGTTATGAAACCATATATCCTATTATTATATTATTTTCATCTCATATAAAAAGTAACACACTTTCATATAATAATAAGCATTACTCATTAAAAGTGATTTTCTTTTCATCCTTGAATTTTAGTATGTGGATAATTGCAAGCAAAATTCTAATTAAATTTTTGTTGATTAATTTAATGGACAAATGCCTAGATTAACGATTATTTTCTTTTAAAATTTTAATTTACTTTTTGCATTTAGCATGCATCATAAACAATTGATTATAGATAAATGAACACTATTTAAGCAAATAATCTTAATAAAACCATAATAAAAATTCTATTTGTGTTTATCTTCAATAATAAATAATATCATGTCTATTGTGTACATTGAATTATTACATAAAATATCAATCGGTGTAACACAAGAAACTATTGCTAGTATCCTATAAAGGTAAAGATGTTGCTTTCAAAGAAATCAGTTTTCCCTGGTGCTTTTAAATCCAACTGAAAGAAATGGTTGTTAATGTATCATTCAACAATCTGAATCAGTGCATTTTTTTCTATTTTCTGTTTATAATTGCACAATATTTGGCCAAGAATCTAATTGGTGAAAAATATTTTACTGAACAATTTAACAATGAGAAAGCTCTAGAGATTGCTGGCCTGTGACTTCAAATTCACAAAGAGCAATTATTACTTCTAATTATTTTATCAGTTTACTTCGTTTCAAAAAAGTTATGTTTATTTCTTATATTTATTTTCAGGGTGATAAAAATATAATCAAGTTTGATGGGGATCACAATTCTCCACGTCCACAATTTTATTTTGATTCAATAACCATTTTCTTTCATAATGTGCTCAATCCTCCAAAGGGTGCATATGATGAGCTTTTCTACCATACAAATACAATGCATGATTATTTTCATCAGGTAAAGAATAGTATAACATGGTATAACTGATTAGATTTAGAATATGTAATAGTCATTTCTTATTCTGGCTTGATACTTTTCTGCAGGATCATTGGGGGGCTGTAAATGATCTTGATCATAATAGTCACGACGTTATGCTGCCATCTTTTGGCAAGATTTTCAGTCTTTACTTTAAAATTTATTCCTCTAAATTTTTTTTGAGAAAATCTGTATATCTGTATTGCTTATTGTTCATTTCTGGTGATATAGAGCCCACAATAGTCAGCACAGAAGATGCTATTAACCAAGTGCGCCAGAGAAGGCCTATGAGCCGCACAGATGTATGTCATAGTTTGCATTTGGCCAGCATTTTTCTGCTAGCTTCCTTCATGCCTTGCTTGTAAATTTGAATATGTTTGAGAACATGCAGAGATGATATTTCTTGCATTTTTTCCTTTTTCATGTGAATTATCTGAGTTGAAAATGAGAGGGAAGAGGAAAAAGATTAGGGTTTTCCATTACAAATGGGGTATATATACATAGAGACATAAAAGGATCCTAATACCCAACAACATAACATAACTCTTAACAATCTGCATTTATTTCATAATCAACTGTTGCATCTGAGGTTCCCTTTTGGTCAAGAGTGGGGCTACCTTTTATAGTTTTCTCTATGTTATATCTAGAAAAGTTCACCAATGTGATCTCTCTCTTTGTGTGTGTAATGTCTATGTGTGTATGTGTGTGGTATTGAAGTTGATTATGTTTCTTACTATTTCTCTATGATGTAAATCATACATATTTTAAATACATAATCGAGTTTTGCAGATTTGTGAATGATTGTCTATTTGTCTAAATTGAGTGGGATATATTTGATAATAATGACAATAATATCATCAATAAAACAATATGAAAATATACAATATTATCATTTATTTTTAATATAAATAGTATAACAACAATAACACGATTCAAGTTATAATTCTGCTACGTGAAGTCAGCCACATGAATCCTCTTCTTCCAAACATTTTTCTCTTGTCGAGTATTTGGTTAAATTATATAAATTTAAATCTTTTCTTACAAATCTTAACCAAGTAGATTCAAGCTTACCTCTATTTCTTTTAATTTTTTTACACTAATTAAATCTCTTCTCTTAATCAGTATCTTACCTGGTGTCCTAAAGATATGACCAAATTACTTAAGCCCAATTATTTTGACATTTATTGTTTTTAATATAATATTGCACATATTAATTGGAATTTTTTAGTTATTATACTTACATATCATCACTGTTCTACAGTTTCTGTCTCCACCACTGTGTGTGTATAACAAATAAAAAGGGCAACCCAATTCACAAGTTTCTTGAAATTGTGGGATCGTGAAAGGAGCCAATTTTATGCAACCTTACCAATATAAATAGTGAGATCATTTCACAACATTCAAATGATGTCTCAGTTACAAGGAAACAACCTTACCATTGTGCCAAAAATTGCCTTATTTGCAAGATTTAAATGGTTTACCTAAAATTCCAAAAGTAAATGCAATTATATGAGTGATTCTTTTCATTTTGCTTCTTTACTGACTTTTTTAATTTCATATATATAATGGTGCAGGTTCCTTCTGACATTTCCCATCAAGACAGGCTACCTGGAACTGGGGTATCATCATTTCCTATCCATGATTCATATATTTTTCCAAGTGGAGAATTTATTCTTTTTGATTTGGTTGTCAAACTTGACCCTGTTTTAGATGGTTAATATGGTGGATTGATCACTTGCTCTAATTATTGACTAGTAAAATACACATACAAACTGCACGTGAGGGAACAATTATAGAAAATTTAAATTAATGTTGGTATTTTTAATTATCAAAGAAGAATAATTGAGTAATCCTTTTTATAAAAATAATCCTCATTTATCCATTGAAGCAAATTAAACAATAATTTCCAAAAAGAATGCTAAATGCAAAGTATATATTATCTACATTATTTCTTTTAACTTTTTGGGGACATATACAAATAAGAAAGTTTATTCTATGTTACCCATTCAAACCAGTATAAGACAAACAATTCAATGTGAATCTACTTTTTCCCCTAGATCTTTATTTCATCCTTGAATCCTCCACTAATCCAATAATAATTAATATTAATCAGTATTTGTGATTTTTTGGGTTTACAATTTGCACATCAGTTTTATGAGACTATTCCTTTACTATATGGTTTCCCCTAGCCCTATTCAATCATGCTTAGAAAATATATTTTGAACAAAATAAACATGAAAATATGTCCTAGACTTTCCATGATCGATATGCTTTATGACTACGTAAGTGTTATTGGCCCCACTTGCATTAAAAACTAAACCATTAAAGAAGATTGATGTTGCGTATTTCCACTTTATTTTTGGGTCACTAAGCCAATTGTGTTGCTTCACAATCTCTATCTAAATAGAGAAGGTTGTCATCTCAACCTTTCCACCACCACCAGCAAAAACCACCCTGCTCTCTATGAATATATTCTCTTCCATTAAGAACCACTTTGGTTCCCTCTCCAATGACCACATCTACTTACCTCATCATGGCATCAGCTTTGGTTCCTCCACGAAAATGGTACCTTTCAAGCATTCCCAAGCCCCATCAACTCTATGGGTTCAAACTCAGTTCTTACTAATTGGTTGGACCAGGGGCAGCATTTGAACCCGCACCACCAGTCTCCTATACACTCCACTGTTACTATTTCTTACGACACCCCCCCCCCCCCCTGGTGCCCATGCCCCTAACCCCTAGCCTCCTCACTACCTTATTTATACTTTCTTTTTCCTTTTTCCCAAATCTTGATGTCCTTCAATGGATTGAATCTCCCCTCATCTCCATTGGATTTTGGATGATTCGACCATGATTGGTGTTTGCTTTTGCTAGCCAAAAACCCTAATCCTTCTTCATTTTTTCTCCTCTCCACATTTCAACCATTTGTATTAAAATTGATAGCTTCACTAAAACAAAGAAAATTGTAAAGGAATAGGATTAAAGCTTTAAAAGCAAGATAGTTAATTGTAAATGTGAGTAATGAGTTTGAGTTATTTGATTGAGCTCCCTAATCAAGAAGAAGAGACATTGAATGAATACACTAAAAAAATCATAGTAGTCCAACCATACAACATGGTATATTCCATAAGACTTTCTCTTGGGATTTTCACTAACCTGTGTTGTTTTGGGTCAATTTCTTATTGTCAATTACAAACCTTCTCTGGTAACTATCTTGCCAAGCTTACCTCTATCAATCCATTGAACCTCCTTACAATCCAAAGAGATAAGCTTGATTAAAACTCATTACAAAGCTTCAACCCTAACCTCTACAAGAGTGCTCTTTGATGTTTGAAGAGAATTGAAGTTGATGCACGCTAAAGGAATTTTTTTGAGCTTGTGGGGGAGTGGGAGTAAATGATTTCTATTTGGAATGAAGAACAAGGAGTGTGGTTAAGGAATTGATTGAAAATTCAAGTCTTATGAAGCAGGGGTTAATGGGTCTTATTTTATGGCAAAATGATGGGCCAATAAGCATGCCTAATAGCTAGTCAATTCTGTCCAATGTCTAGAAAATGGTAGACTGATTTCCTAATTGATCAATCAAACCATTCAACGATCAATTAGATTAGTAGGCTGCAACCCCTTCCAGTGCTAGTGGACCAAATATCCTCTAGTCCAACTTCTACCCAAAATTTGGAGACCTATTTCCATCAACTAATCAATATACTCTCGACTTCTCTCCTTACAGAAATCAATCAACCATCCAATTTCAGTTTATTGCTAAAGATTTAGTTGATATTTTTATTAATTTTCTAACTTAAGCTTCTATATGATGTGTCTATCCTAGACTTGTTGGGCAATTTACATTCATCTAAGTTTTAATAAAAAAATACAATTACAACACTTTCAAATGAAAACAGAAATATAATATTTGACTTCAAGCTCCCCTTAAGTTAACTTGGTAACTTAAATTTTGTAGTTGAACCTGAAGTCCTTCACTTTCCTTTTTACATGAAATCCTCCTTTGTGGCACATGTTTTCCTTTTGTTTATTGATATTAAATCATCATTAGTTTCTATTGTAAATTGCTTTCTACACTCATATAATCAAATGTGGGAATCATTTGTGCATAATAAAAAATACTTATGTTATTGTTATCATCAAAATTATGTGAATGGTCAAATAAGCAACAGTTTGATATGAGTAAATTTGGTTTTGACTTGAATTTGGGATCGTAGTTCAATTCAGAAAACAATTAATTTTGACTGCTTCCTGTGCTTGATTAGGTGAGATTGAGAATTTGGAATTTCATTTTTTAATTTGCATTTGATGATTTGAATTTACATATTTAGATTTGTTTTTGATCTAGGATAGTTGAGAGATACCAAAATGGCTGATCAGAGGAGTGGGGAGGGGACCAATTCGACTGTTTGTTTAATAGTATAAATATGCAAAACATTGACTTCATTCTATTGTCTGAAACAGGTAGAGAAAAGTACTTCTGATTTGCATCCATCCTCTTCTAGAGTAATCAATAATTCTCCTGTAGCAGCTTGTCCAACTTCAGCAGATGAGAAATATTGGGAGTATTCAATTGGTTCCTCTTTTGATATGCCTTCTAGCACTGAAGATGAAGAAAGGGTAACTACCTTTTATTATTTCCTTGTTTGAATTCTATGGTGTTTAGGTATGGTTTTATATCTGACTCTCATTGCATGGACTCCAAGTTCACCATGAAGCAATTTTTCTCTCATTGTGAAATCAGTACGTCTGATGGTTATCTCTTGCTCTTACCAGAAAAAGAACACTAATTCCTCAAACAATTTAATTAGTAATGATCATGAGCCATATAGACAACTTATTCCATGTACTATTAGGATCTTTGGACTTAAAGAAATTTTTTATAAACACAGAAGCAAAATTGTTCTAGATTTAGTGGGTTATTGGTTATTATCACAGATCATGGACCAAATTGGTTTTAAGCCCAGATGACAACTAAAGCAGACAACTAGAACTCTAGAAGTGTAAGGTAATGAAGATAAATCTGATGAGAGATCCTAGATCCTGGTGAGGATGTCAAGTTTTCAAATGTAAAATTTGATGGCCTTGCTGATGTGTATCAGTGTATAGACTATGGTCTCATTATCTTATAGTGAAAATTGATATGGGTGGGCTATTGAAATTTATAACTATGGACCTTAGGCCACGGTAGGGTATCTTACGACTGAATATTTGAATGTCTCTCATGTTGTGTGAAAATGAAAGATCTTGGTTTGAACAGTTCTTTGATTATACCATCTTGCCCTAGCATAGGCTCAGTCAAGTAAGCTTTGCACTCAAATCAGAACAGGATGCTAGGGCAACATGGTTTGATCATGTGCCATCATTGTTGTGTTTTCTCATATTCAAGTTGCAGTCTTGAATTATGCTTCTGAGTTCTTGTTGAGATGGTATTGTTAGATATTTTTGTGTTTATGTGTATTAGTGTAGATGGGTAAATGAATATCCATGTAAGGCCCTAAGCTTATATATATGTAGCCTTATCATTAACTCATAAAAATATGATCATTTTCTCTCTAATCAACTTGGTACTAGATCAAAGAAACCCTAATCCCACAACTCACCCTTGCTGCTGTACAACCCACCTCTAGTAACTTTATCCGCCAACTAACAGGGGCTGTTTGCCTCTCCAGGCTATCTCCAACACCTGATGACCTCTTCCAGCTAACAAGGAGAACCTGTTGACCTTCCACCTCCAATTAATAGCTGCAGCTGGCCCTCACAGGCTTGCCGGTGGCCTTTCTAGCCACTGGGCAGACCTGATCTGCCCTCCACTCCCTCTTGTTGTCCCTTCTCCACCTTGCACTTCATCCCTTTGAGATAACCTGCAACAGTTACAGCTGGTAGGTGGACCTGATGCAGTCATCTTCATGATATTTTTTGTGTTTCCTAAGGCTATGTGATGCCCTAGTCACTACTAGATCAGTATATGGAAGATCAGGAGATTTTTGTGTTACTTCAGACTGGACAGTGGTGAATTCCAGCATTCAAGCAGTTGTTGCAGTCACAATAGCCACATCCCGTGATAGTTGGATCAAAGGACTAACCAACACCTTGATTAAGTTGGATGGGAAAATTTATTTGTTGTATCAGCTTTCAAGACTTTTTGTGGGGCTCACCAAAAGATTTGCCATATCACCGATGATTGTGTTTTAATTTCATGGTTAATTAATGATATGAATGAGTGGATTGTACAAAATGTCATGATGCTAAACTTGGCCAAGAAATTTTGGGACAGTAACTAGGCCACATATAATGAGAAAAATATTGTTTGGATCTATGAGAGTTATGAGCATGTATTTAGCAGACCTCATCTTGGAATTAGCAACATAGATCAAACGGTAGTGCTTGGTTAGAGGCCATTCCCACACTTTAGACTATTTTCTCTTGGGTTCTGCATAATTTGGCAACCATGCCAACATCTACAAGGGAGCCATTGATAGTAATTTCTATTGGTTGAGGTCACATTGGCAAGAGTACATATGTGGTAGAGAGGTCATAGAGGTGGACGTGATAGGAAATATGATCATTGTGGTGGGACCAATCACATATTCATAGGAGTTGGGAATCTTGAGATATAAGTATGATCGATAGCTTCCTCTATTGAGGCTAGTTCATCTGATCAGCTAGTGCAGCCTGTAGTGGTGATCTCAATCAAACTACGACAAGTTCCTTTAGTTGCAGGGTTTAGTTACTACATCAGTATTAGTGTTATTTAGTTACTCAAAATGATTCATGGATTGTAGACTTTGGTGCTTTTACCCACATGTTAGGTGCACATTCTATTTAATTGCTTTTCCTAGTTTTCTGACGTGTGATAAGTAGTTGATGGTTGTAGTTGCCTTGTATCTAAAAAAGTAGTTCATGCCTTTTCCCAAATTACCCTTGAAATTTTTTTTTGTGGCCTTAGGTTTTCAATCAATTTACTTATTGCTTCATTGAAACAAACTTGCTCTTAGTCTATAAAATGTGTTTGCTAGATATTCTTATACTTAAAAAAGGTGTTGATGTTATCACCCAATTATGTTGTTGTATCGTGTTATTAGATGCCACCTTTTTGCCTCAAGTATATGGCATTGATTATGCCAAGTTTTCTCTCATTGCTTGCCTCAACGTCATTATGTACTATTGTCAATTTTAGTGAATTAGTCATGGCAAGTGTGCCAAGTAGATGTCGAAAATGTATTTCTATATGATGACCTAGAGGAAAAAGTATATATGGAGTAATCACCTTGGTATGTTGCTTAAGGAGAATAAAATATCCTGACTTAAGAAAGTTATATATGGCTTGAAGCAAAACCCTCATGTGTGGTTTTATAAGTTTGGTGATGTGGTGATGGATTGTGGATTTACCAAGTATGCAGTGAATTGTTCTATGTTCATCAACCGGACAATAGGTGGCTATTTATTCTTGGTTGTATGTATTGATGATATCTTCTCGACAAGTAATGACATGTTATCATTGAAGTAAAAAGAGTACCTAACAAAGCATCACATTACAAAGGATATGACGAGACCAAAGTATTTATTAGTGATGAAGTTTGCTTATGCTAGGAACATATTAATACTTTCACAGAGGAAGTACATGCTTGATATGCTTCAAGAGGTAGGACTCTTAAAATGCAGACTTGACAATACACTTATAGAATAGAACCCACAGTTTTAGGATGTGGCATTTGATGATGTTGGTAGGTATAAGAGGTTAATTGGGAAGTTAATCTATTTGATAGTGACACATTCTGATTTATCGTACATAGTTGGATTACTTAATCAATGCAGGACCTGCTAGTAGTACATATTCTAGCATACTTGAAAGGCAATCCAAGTTGCAAGCTAATCTATGAGAAAAATGATCACTTATAGATTAAACCCTATTCTAATCCTAGTTATGTAGGAGACAAGCTTGTTTTAATGGAAATCTTGTTAGATGGAGAAATAAAAATCAGAATGTAGTGTCTAGATCAAGTGTAGTGGTTGAGTATAAATTTATGATTTAGACAACTTGTGACATGGCTTTAGACTTCAATATCCATGTAGTGTGACAACTAGATTACCATACATATTGCCAATAATCCAACTATTCACAAGCACACAATGCACATTGTGGTAAATGGTTATTATGTTAGAGATTTGATGTAGTCTGCTATCATTTCTATTCCTTATACATTGTTTACAGTGTAGCTAGCAAATGTCTTCACCAAACGACTGAGTATAAAGACCTTTTAGACTGTTTGTGACAAGCTAGACATGTTTAATATATATGCTTCAATTGGAAGAAGATTGTTAAATGCTTTGCTATTTATGTGTATTGGTATAAACAAGTAAATGGTTATCCATGTAAGACCATAGGTGTATATATATGTAACCCTGCCATTGACTCAAAAATATGATCAATTTTCTCTCCAATCAACTGATATCAACGCAAGATTGGAGGGATCTACACATATATCATTGAAATTGATAATAAATACAAAATTGTTGTGGACATTTTCAAATTTACATGTAAACTATTTAACCCTATTTTTTCGTGAAATTATATCATTGTTATACCAATAAACCAACATATAATTTAAATCTAACCTAATGGTATGAAATAAGTAAACTATCCCCAACTTTCCTATCATTTTGCAAAAATGAACCTTTGGTGCTGCTGAAAGTATGAAGTGCAAGTTTAAGATCATATTAATCAATAGGTAGAAAATTTGTTGTTTAAACAACCAAAAAATTATTGTGCAGTAAAATTGGTAAAATATATTAAATTTTAATGTCATTTGAGAGTATTCCATCATCCTAACTAATAAACTAAGTATGTTAACATAATGACATAATTATATGAAAACTTTAAAATGAATGGTATGTGTATTTTTAAAATGCCAATGATATTGTTGTATTTATATTCAATTTTGATGGTATACATGTAAATCCCCCTAAATTTTATCATTTGTGAAAAAAACTTTTGCTTCCATATTGGATGTTTGTTTCTGTGTTCTGTCATTGATCAAGATTTAAAATATCAGAAACGTGTCAGACCTCGCCATTTTAAAAAACAGATTGGTATCCCAACTTTAATTTCAAAAGAAAGTTCATGTTGATGATGTACCATGCTGTGTTGATAAATTTTAAAAAAAAGTGTCAATATTTGGAACTATCCCAACAATAATAAAGCATCTTAAAATTGCAATAAATTCCATGCTTCAAAAGAATGTTTGTCAAACCAAATTTGCATGTAAAATGTACAGTGAATTTTGCAGAAATATTTCATGTGGATTGACTTCCCATTTTTACCTACTTTTTTTTGCAACCTTAGCTCACTATTTTCTTCCGTAGAAATGTACAGTGAAATGTGTTTCTTTTTCCCTGATTTCTTCTTGTATGTTGTAGTGTATAGATATTTGTGAAAGACTGATCATGAACTACCATGATTGAATTCTCTTCTAATAATAATGCATATTTTATTTCCATCATGTATAAAATATCGAATGTCTCAAAATCAAATCACTTTTCTTCGAACTTCATCACTGAAAAAGAATTTGCAGGTCATTCTATGGATTTAGGTGAGTCTTCATTATTCTTTCATTGCATATTAGTATTGGATCATAGCTAGTGGTGGAGGAATTTATTGTTAATATTCTTTGGAATTTATGGAAGAATGGGAACCTGCCCATTTTTTGGGGAGAGAATGAATATTATCTAATAGCTACTGCAGCTATGGTACCCACCTATTTAGATGTACGAGTATTGGGAGAATTTCTTTGTTGATTTCATTGATTCTCGAACAAATTTTGTTGTAGGATACATTTTCAATGAAAGACCGCTCATAATTTATTGTTCTCACCTAACGAGCAACAGTTCGCATAGACTATATCGCGCATATTGTAATGCTTGCCTTTGTACAATTTGTAGATGCTTACGGAGGCAATACTGATGTCACTAAAGGATTCTGGTATCGCCAAAACAAATGAAGATCAAACATCCTGTGAAGATGGTCACAAAGATTCCACCCCGTGTGCCATCGACCGTCCTACCATATCAAGCAATTCTGCAGACGTCGCTGTGCCTGTAGAACCTTCGTCCCACAACTCAACGTCAGATCCTGCAGTTTCCACAAACACAGCCCATGCCAACAAATCACCAAGTGGGAACACCCACAACACATTGGATGCCAGCATTTCCACCCATGAGCCTGATCCTGTCACAGCAACGGCTGCCAAACTGGTAATGCAGAAGAATGCTCCTGGGCATACCTTAGACAAATCGCCGAATGGTAACGTCCACAACACATTCGACGCCAGCAGCTCTACGCATGAGACCGATGCTGTCGCCGGAACTACTGCTAAGCTGGTGGTCCAGAAGAGTGTTTCTGGCCACATCTTTGATGGCCTGGCACAAAAATGGAGTAATTTGTTCAAGAGTAGTGGGTAACACAAGAGTGGAGCTTGGTATGCATTACCTCTCCCTACTGTTGTAGATCAAATATGCTTGTGTATACTTACTGGGTAATACAAATGACGAAGGGCTTGTATAAAGCGTGTGGGTGTGGGTGATGTATTCTTTCTAGTTTTTCTTTTGGGTATTTTTTTGTACTAAATCGTGTTGCAGCACATCAATTCATTGTTGTTACCTTTATTATTGTCTAAATGTGATTATATTTTCACAAGCTGGCACTTCAATTTCAGGGGAGGAGGAATCATCTGATGCCAATCATTCCTTTCCTGTAAGAGACGGCGTCAAGTTGTACGCTGTTTTTGTTAATTGGCTGAGTCAATCGATCTGAATATGGGGAATGGTTGCACGGTATCAATCAAAAATGTATTTCTTTTCATGTATTTATGTCAAGTATAATTGAGAGTAGTAAATTAACTGGAGATGTCTCCAGAAAAATTTATAATTGAGAGGCACCATTTATTTTATTTTTAAAATTTTTGCTTCAAAATCAAAATTTCACTGCATGATTAGTTGTAATGATTAGTTAGTCTATTTAACTGAGTTAGTACAGTTTAATAGGATTAAATTGTATCATTAATAGATATGATACAATTTAATAGGTTGTGTTTGAGTTACATCTTAGTATTTTTATGTTGACATGATCGGACTTATTTTTGGGTATAGTACGATACAAAAAATATTTTATAATTTTTTAAAATATTTTTTTTTCAATATACTGTTATTATGTTGTACACATTATATTTGAGTTTTGATTTTCTTTTTTGTTCTTTTCACGATTTTCTACTACTCACAAAGAGACCTTAAATAAAATTTGAGAAAATATAAGAGGAATGTATCAACAAGATTCATATAAGATGAAATGAGATGAGTGAAGAGAAGAGAAGAGACAGAGGAGAGGACCAGACATGGTGAGAGAAAGAGAAGAAAAATTCAAGCAAGTATTTTCCAATTAAGGATGCGTTTATGGTAATGTTCGTAAGATAAGCTTTATACAAAAATGACATTTATTTGTTAGAATAATATTTTTATAAAATTTCAAATTTATCAATGAAAAATCTATTTTTAAAAATGTAATGTAATTAATATTTGATGAGTTGCTTAAATTTTACTTTAATAAAAGATTTTTTATTACAAAGGATATTTTGAATACTAAATTTAAAATACAAATTTAAGAATACACTTGTTAAATTCTTCACATATTAATCATCTTATGATATTTTAACCATAAATAAATATGTTTTTTATTATTGTAAATATTTTCACATTACACAACACATTTCAACATTATACTACACATTTCGTGCTTTATAATTTAAAGTAAATAATAAAAATAAAAACACATACACAAGTACAAAAGCGGTTGCTTTCATCTTTTTCTTAGAAGTAGGAATAAGCAATCGACTTTTCGTCTCTCAAAAAATTATACTTACAATGAAAAGTTGTGTTAGGAGTTAAGAATTATTAGGTACAAAGATCACATGTTTTTATAGCTTTTTCTTAGACTACTTCAAACCTTGCCGAGAACTAGTTCCTCAAAATAAATGCACCCCGTTTGATGGAAAATAAATCTGGGTACAATTAAATATCTTAACCATAGTGCATGTGTGTGGTTAATCTAAATAAACCAAACAAAATAAGAAAGTAGCGCAATCAAATGTGAACAAGATGCATGGCTATATGCCTTTCTTCCTTTTTTTTCTCATCTGCTACCTTTCCTATGTGTAAAAGAAGAGGGAAGAAAGGTAAACTTTTCGTGCCAGTTTTGAGTAGATGGGTAGAGTTATTTTTTAAAAAAAGTTAGAGGAACAATTAAGAGCAATGCAAAATTTATTTCCCATGTTTTAAAAAAATAAACTACATAAGAATAAGTACGTTAGTTTTCAAGAGTGACTATAAAAATCACTTTAAAAGTTAGAAACAAGTGCAAACAAATACACTTTAATGGTATGTTTAAGATGGACTTTTTTTTCCTCCTCACAAATTTTCATATATCATTATTATAATACAAATTCTTATAAATAAACTTTTACCTCACAATTTACTATATATCTCACACTATTTGATTGATTTACTACTATACACCACTACAATACACAGTAAATATAATTAAAAATGCTAGTTTGAATTATTTCTTTGTAAACCTGTTTAAATCAATTATAATTGATTCTGTACAACAAATAATATAAATTATTTTCATACTTGATAATCACAAATAATATTGATTTACTTGGTAGTAATACTAGTTTACCTAATAAAACTTTCAATTTCTCAAAACTTTCATTCAATTCATCACTTTTGTAGTCCGGTGATGTTTCCAAACCTTTATTCAATTCATCTCTTTTGTAATCTTCGTTCAACTCAAAACTTATCAAGTTTGCTAACAAAACTTATGGTATTCACGAATAACCTTTATATCATAAAACAAAGAATCGATTTCCGGTTATTTGAGTAATAGTGGTAAAACCGTTTTAATAAAATTATACTAACATATATCAAAATACGAAATATATATATCAAACTAAACATTAAAATCATTTTATAAAATAAAATTGAAATAATATATTCAGAATATTTCGATTTTACCGATATTTTTACCGATTTACCCAAACTACCAATGGTTAATAATCTTTACATAGTCTCAATTATCCTAAAGTTTCCCTTTGTTATTACCTGTGAATAAAAACATAGAAATTATACTAAGTTACAATATATAAAATTTTTCATTATCAAAATTCGTCGAGGTACTAACAAGTATAATGTAATCTCTGTAGATAAAAAACAATTTAAGGCGTATTTGTACTTTTTTTTAAAAAATAAAAATAATAATAATTCATTATTTCCAGTCAATTCACGTACTTTTCTATTATTTTCAAAAAAATAAAACCCTTCTTGCTAGTTGCTACCTCAAAGGTGAAATGTATTTACTACTAAAATAATATTTTAATAATTCAAAAGTTTTTTATTAAATTAATATTTTTAATTTTTTTTAATAAAATTTTTAAAAGAAAGAGTTGAATGTACAGCTGGTGCACCGTCCCAACACCCCTACCTAAAACCCTTGCCTTCCCCCAAGCGCCCCCCGGCGGCAATGGCGGCTTCCACCGTCCTCAGGAACTCCTCCGCGAGACGCCTCGTGGGGCTCTCCTCCCACCTCGGCGCCTCCACCTGCCGCGCTGCAGCCGCCGTCGGATCGGCCGATCTCCTCTCGCAGCGTTCGGCGGTAGGCCCGAATGAGCCGGGATTGGGAGTGTTTCGGCCGCCCTGCTCCTCCTGGAGCCGCTCTATGGGCACCTTCGTTAGGACGTAAGTGCTTCTTCTCGTGTTCCGGTTCCGGTTCTGGTTTTGCCCCTCTCGAACACAATTTGTGTTCCTCTCGTGGTCTTTATTTTCATCTCTCGTACTACCTTTGCGGTTTTATATTTGTGCAAGAGTGGTGCGTGCTGTTTCTTTTCTTTCACATTAGGTTTCGGCTTTGCGGTAGACGTTCGACCTTAACAGTTATCAGTGACGTGAAGCTTCGTTTTGATTACTCTTAGTGTGGTTAGATGTTGTACAAGTGAAATAGAAGGATACGAGCTTTTCCTAAACTTCGTGAGGGTATTTCTGAACAATGTAGGCTGAGTGGTAGTCTCTCGCTTGGTTTGGTGTGTGAGTCAAATTGCTGCTTTAAGTGTTGAAGTGAGGTGAGTTGTGCATACAACCAGAAAACTTGTTAATAGACTAATGACTTTACAAAAGCAGGACACATATCCATAATCTATACTGTATACCACTGCCTCATGTCATAGGATGCAAGCCATCGACGTTATGAGAAGTCCAAAGATCAACAAATGTATGTATTATAGCTTGCTTAATTAATATGACATTTGTGCAGTCAGTTGAATGTTCAGTGATTTTTTTTTACTTCTAGGTTCCTTAGTGGAAAACTGACAGCATAAGATTCTGTTCGTTGGCTACACATACTAGTAAGGGTTATTTGTATGGCACTCAAATATGAATTCAATCTTCGAGAACCTTTTGTGTGGGTTTGGCATAGTTGTTGTGTATACGTAGTGTTTTTCAATTCACCCTTTGAATGCTAGGAACTTTGATTTGGAGGACTCATGCAGAAATCATATTTGAATAAAATGAAAAAAATTACATTTTTTCAATTTGGTTGACTCGGACTTTGGCCAGAAAGACAATTTTTTGTTTCTTATTTGTTTGTATCAATGGAAAATCATAAGTTTTCCCTTGTGGTTTTGAATTTTTTTTGGCATATCTATAATATATTATTTTCGTTTTGGCAGGAAACCCCATGTAAATATTGGAACAATTGGTCATGTTGATCATGGCAAAACTACACTTACTGCTGCAATTACAAAGGTTTTTTCTCAACAGTCCTATTGACTCATCCTTTTTTTTTCTTGTTGTTCTACTCTTATGGGGATCCTCTGCCTTTTGTCATCCATGTATTTCACTGAAACTTCTGCATGCGTTCTTTCAGGTTTTAGCTGAAGAGGGTAAAGCTAAGATTGTTGCATTTGATGAGATTGACAAAGCCCCTGAAGAGAAAGCAAGAGGAATTACCATTTCAGCGGTTAGCACATTGATACTCTGAAACTACTCATATCTTTGAATGTATAATATTTATTTACATGATATTCTAAATTTTTCTCAATTGTCTCTTTAGTACCTTGATCTTTGAAATGCATCAATATGGTACTTTCTATTTTCACTTTGGATCATTTGTGATTACTTGTGACCCCAATGTGGTCACTTGTTACCTTGAAGTGATCGCATTGAGGTCATAAGTGATTCAAAATGAAAGTACAAGGTATTACATTGGTGCACTTTAAAATTGAAGGTATCAAAGTGATAATTGAGCAAAGTAAAAGGTATCATCATGCAAATAGCACGATATATAATTCAGAATGCTTCCTCTTTGCGTGCCTCATTATCATTTTCTGTGGTTGTAGGCTCATGTGGAATATGAAACAGGAAAGCGGCATTATGCTCATGTTGATTGCCCAGGGCATGCAGATTATGTGAAGGTAAGCTATATCATTTTTGTTAGCTAAAGCTATGCTACAGTGGGAAATCTTGGTAATAAAGTTATGTACCATTTATCTGTTCCATACATTTACTACAAGGTTTTTTCTTCAGAGAGGTTGAGGCAGTAATCCAATCTGATAAGATCTCATCACTCACAAGTTGATGTTAAAAAATATTTTACTTTTTTTCACTAGTAGAGAAATGTATGAACACTGCTATTATGATTCTGTTCTCATTAATCAGTGGCAATTCATGACCATCATATGATAATTTTCATGTGATATAATGCATTGATATTTCCTTTTTGGGGTATTATTATCTCCAAGAATTAAGGTCCCCTAAATGTAGCTAAATTTCTTGCTTTAATTGATATGTTTTGCTTCAAACCACATTCAGCTGTCATAGGCGTACACATCCTTCTTGTGAAATGTGAGATGCCACATAACTATTAGTGATAAATTTCATTGGATTACTTTGAGGTAAGAGATTCCCCGAGACTTTGCTAATTAGTATAAGTTGCTCTAGAAGCCAAGGCATGCAGGCTGTAAGCTGAGAATGCATTGATGACTGGGCACCTAGTAATCACCTAGTTGTTATAAATAAATTTAAGAAAGGATATTTCAGTCTTTCCAATCACATTAGATTATCATATGCAACTATCAATTGCTACATATATTCGCAACTCAAAGGTATCACTAAAATATTAGAATATACAAAAACATATTAAGATTTAACTAATTTGCGTTGTCTGTTCTAAATACGGGAAATAAATCCAGAAATATATCTGGGAAATGTCACAATAATTTGGTTCGTAAACAACTAAGATTAAAGAAGGGAAAAATTGGATTATATGGAAAATTCTATTTTTCAGGATATTCCCCACATTTTGGCCTTTACACTAAATTCTCTTAAGCATGTGACCTTTTTTTATGAAAATAAGAATGTTGAATCTCACTTAGAAACAGGCTTCATCCTTACATGAGAGAAGACAAAAGAACTGGTGCATTTGGTTTTAAATTACAAATTATCATCATTTATCTCAAGGATGCATAGAACAAAAAACTTCATATGCATTTCTGCTTTTAATTTTACAGCAATCATATGGTATTGAATTTATACATATGGTAAACACTTTTTCACAGTCACAATAATGCGCAACAACAAGTCGCGTGCTACTCATGCTAGCCTAATTATATTATTGACTTTTAATGTTCTTATGATATTTTAATATGATTGTTTATTGATGTATAAGAACTGTTTGAAATTTTGAATTGCCCGACACATTTACATTTACATGTTAAGAACTTTAACTTCATTTTAGACTTGTAGTCATGTTAACTTGGTTCCAAATCCAATCTACTAATCTCAAAATAAATGTAACCATTAACCATGAATTACATAAATATTTTGCACGAATCAAAAAAATTCTCTCAAATTTTTATCATGTGGTGTCATGTTTGTGTCATTGTATCATTTTATACATGATATTGCTCTCTTGAAGCTACAACAGAATGATATTGTATCATTTTATACATGATATTGCTCTCTTGAAGCTACAACAGAATGATATTGTATCATTTTATACATGATATTGAATTTATACATCGTATCCTCCTGTATTTCCACACATGATACCATTACTCACAGTTACAGTACACCAATCATTGCTGTGTGTTTGGTAATTGACCTTTATTTGCGTGGTTGCCAGATGAAGATTCATTTTTTTGAAGAGCTTTAGGATGCCACACTATGTCATGTGAAAACCATCGTAAATTTCACCTTTTCATTACTTTAACAGAAGGAACTAACTTAGCTATTTTTAATGTTCCTTCAATCCAAAATTGTGCCACTTCTATTTGTCGTAGTGTAGATAAATTCTGATGAGTTTATTTCTGTTTCATGAATCATAGAATTTTAAAGTGAATGAAATTCATCTCTAAGTGACTTTGCACTTGACCATCTATCATGCTACAAGGATTTGGAGTCGCAAATTCCAATTGTTTTTGACTTTAGGCTGATATCATTTTTTACCTCTTTGATAAAACTTCTACCATAATGTTGAGCTTCTATGGTGTTTATGAAGCCTTGAAGATCTATTTACGAAGGTAGTTTTCTCAATAGAACTCTGACAAGTGAAGATTGGAGGATTTGGTTGTTCTTCCAACATTAGTAGACCTGTGTAGCAAATGAAGTGCTATAATCTTGTTAAATTTCGACACCTTCTTATCTATTGTATTCCCCATATTCGTGAAGTCAGTTCTCAATGAAACTCTGAAAATTGAGAAGTGGGGGATTTGGTTATTCTTCCAAATTGGTAGATCCGAGTAGCAAATAAATCTCTTTACTCTTGTCGTCTTGTTTAATGTGAACACCTGCTTGTATCTGTTGTATTCCCTCTATCTTTCTGAGCAGTTGTATTCCCTATATTCATTGGCTAGCTTCTGCATCTCTTTTCTGCCCAAGCATGCCATAGTATTTTTCTTTATTAAATGTTATATATTGAATGTATCGACTTTGCATTTTGCTTTTGTTTAAATTGAATTACTTATTTTCTGAGACCACAGAACATGATTACTGGTGCTGCCCAAATGGATGGGGGTATTCTTGTTGTCTCCGCACCTGATGGTCCAATGCCTCAAACAAAGGAGCACATTCTTCTTGCCCGCCAGGTTAGTCTCCACTAATGCCCATGTAATTTATGGCCTAATTTTTCTTTAATTATGTGTTGGCTCTAAATAATCTTGCTATGTAAATTTATGACCAACATGCAATCTTCATTTTGGAGCAGTAACATACTTTCTTGAAATTGATGATGAATTCTTGCTCTTTTGATTTTGACAAAAGATTATTATCTTTAATGGTGAAGGGTGTGATGACTATAATCTACAATGGAGTAGATACACAAGTTTTCCAGATATTTGAAATTCATAGGCAAAGTTTTATGATTATATCATCCAAATAAGATATAGGATATTACAGAAAATACTGTGCACTGGCATGGAGCTGGAAGTAACATGTAGCATCACTCACTTGCTGATTATTTGTTGTGTATCAAAATAAACATACCAATTTTCTGGTTTTTTTGGTTTGTGTCTAATTTAAATGGTACATTCAGTTGGTCTTATTCTCAAAATTTCTATTCAGGTTGGTGTGCCATCACTTGTATGCTTCTTGAACAAAGTTGATGCCGTTGAGGATCCTGAACTGCTTGAGCTTGTAGAAATGGAACTTCGAGGTATGATGTAAAGGGTGTTCTTTTTATCATTTTCCTTCATTAATCCTACTACAAGTTCCAGTACCAATTGGATATTTTCTGTTGCAGAACTTCTTAGTTTCTACAAGTTCCCAGGGGATGAAATTCCCATTGTACGGGGTTCAGCCTTGTCTGCATTGCAGGGTACCAATGAAGAAATGGGAAGGAAGGCCATACTAAAATTGATGGATTCTGTAGACTCATACATACCAGATCCTGTGCGACAGCTTGACAAATCTTTCCTTATGCCAATTGAAGATGTTTTCTCAATTCAGGTGATTAATTCTCAACACTAACAGATTTTGTTAAAAGCAAACTAAACATTTTGTTAGATACCCATGAAGACTATCATAATCCTGGCAGTTACCTTTTATTATCAGTGTCATTTTTTTGAAGTCCTCTTGTACTCAGCAATTGTTAGTTGTATTTTTCAAATGTCATTGAGAATGTTGAAAAGCATTATGAGACATCAAAATTCTACAATTATGAATCCTCACTTGGTTAATTACCTAATTGTGGAACATGGTGTCTTTTTCTTTGTATTCATTCCTAAGTTGCTTTTGTAGAACTTCTTTATTTGATATTTTATAAATATTCCGAAAATCTTATTTCCTAATTTTCTCATATATTTTATTTTTTATATCAATAGTTGCATTAGAAAGTTGAAATCAAATTTGAACGTGGAATATGGTATATCTAGTCTGTTAGCACTCTTAGTTGCCAGCTTTTCAAAGTGCACACTGGATTTCTTCTTTTGATGGTTTTCATACTTATTTTCATTATTCAGCTTGTTATTTTTATAAGATGGTTGTGTGAATATTCATTCTATAGGGCCGTGGAACTGTTGTAACTGGGCGTATAGAGCAAGGAACTATAAAAGTTGGGGAGGATGTTGAGGTTCTTGGATTGAAACAGGTATTCCATATAATTTATTCCAGACCACTGAGTATGGTGATTTTCCATATTGTTATGCAAATTCCATGGTTGATGCTAATAATTTCTATAATGGTGTCATGATGAATATTTTGTTACCAAGTGTTTGGGTCCATTATCTTTATATAATATACTCTTATCCTTAAATCAAAGAAGGTCTTCTCCAATCTTGTTTTTCACTTACAGAGCTTTAAGGTTTGACGTAAGATAGTTGTCATCTGCCGCCTTTGGCCTCCACTTTTTCCTCTCTCTCTCTGTCTGTGTGTGTGTTGGTGTCAACTAGGGATCTTAACCCTCCAACTGGTGTTTGCAGGTTCTCCAGCTGGCTTTCCTGTTGCCACCAACACTCCACTCTCTTCCCCTCCAACTACTGACCACAGTAGGGATAGGAAATAGTAGTAGCCAGGGGCTTTTTGGTTCTCTCCTGTGGTCCTTCCAAGATCATTTCCCCCTTTTTCTTTTTCTTTGCATCTTGGTTGGTCAGTTCAGACCAGAAAAATGCAGTAGAGTATTTCGTGGAGAAAGATACAAGGTTTCCATGGATAGGACAGATGGACTGGAGAGATGGTCCTTAGTGGCAACTGTTGAAATACAATCTTAAAAGTCTTTAGACAATAGGAGGAGGGTTCTTCACAATATAAAAATAAGGTTCACCACATTACACTCGATGTGAGATTATTCCAATACTCCGCACTTGTGGCGAGCACTCAAGCCGATAAGTGTTCACCTTACACTATTTAAGCGAGGTGCTCAAATCGGAGCGATTTACAAAGCACGTGTCGTGAATATACTCTGATACTATGTTGAAATATACTCTTAAAAGTCTTTGAACAATGAGAAAATAGTCTTTTACAATATAAGGACGATATTCACCACATCACATTTGATGTGAGATTATTCCAACAGCAACAATTAAAAGGACTTGTACATGGGATGCTCAACAGTGGAGAGAAATGTCATGTCCAATAATAGTCATTGTACACGTATATAATGGACTCGTTTTCCTTGATCAAACTAGATCTCATTCTGTAATCTTGTTTTTCAGAAATGTTGTGTGATTTCCTTATACTTTCATGGTTTAGATTATTGTAATTGAGTGACCTTCTAATTACGTTGAACCATCTATATCATTGCTTTGACAGGGTGGGCCACAAAAGACTACTGTAACTGGTGTAGAGATGTTTAAAAAAATCTTAGATTTTGGACAGGTAAATTGACTTGTGGTTTTGGTTATTTTATTGTCTGTATGAGGACATCTTCAAATATTAAATTACTACTTTTCCATAGGCTGGTGACAATGTGGGCCTTCTCCTACGTGGATTGAAACGTGGTGATGTGGAAAGGGGACAGGTGAGTACTCCACATTCTGAATTTCTTGTAAATTTATCAATTGCTTTATATATTTTTAATTTAAGAGCATTTCTTCATTAATATTTCTATTGTGCATTATACTTTCTCTAAAATTATTGTTTTCGTGTGTTAAGACATGACAACATAATATGTTGACTGCGGGTTTGAATATGTTAATATCTCAGTTAAATAATTTTGGATGTTGAACTTTAGGCTCTTTAACATTGGTTTTGACCCAGTTGTGTAACTTGTTAATATATAGTTTGGGTTTTGATATTACAGTCTTCAATGCTATGACTGCTCTCATCTATGTCAAGTAACCCAAGTTTCTGATTTTTTGATCCTTGGACTATGGTTCTATCTCTACCTATTTTCCATTTGTATAATGATGATGTGGTTCCCTTTTTGTTGCTTGTGGTATGTTGTAGTTGTTTCGTTTACGTAACTAAAAGATATTCTCAATTTGTGCTTGGTAATTGTTCATTGGTATTTATAATTTCTACAGGTTATTTGTAAGCCTGGTTCTTTGAAAGCGTATAAACAATTTGAGGCTGAGATTTATGTTCTAACAAAGGATGAAGGTGGTCGCCATACTGCTTTCTTTTCAAATTACATGCCACAGTTCTATATGCGAACTGCAGATATTACAGGCAAGGTAGAACTGCCAGAAAATGTTAAAATGGTGATGCCCGGTGACAATGTCACAGCAGCTTTCGAGTTGATTGCACCCCTTCCTCTTGAAGCAGGTAATGTTTATTGTATCATTCTCTAGGGGTTACTAGGATTAAAAAAGTTAAGACTTTTTATTGTAGGATTAATGATGGGGTATACAATTAAAATTGGGAAATCATAGAGAATGCTATTTTTAGGATTAAAATAGGGTAAATAAAATGGAGAACTACTTTTTAGAGTATTATGTGCTAAGTGGATACTCTTAAAATTAATAGAAAAATTCTATAACACTATTATTTGCCAAGTTATACTTTATAGTTCAAAATGTTAG
This sequence comes from Amphibolis antarctica, assembly GCA_024699675.1. Lineage (NCBI taxonomy): Eukaryota > Viridiplantae > Streptophyta > Magnoliopsida > Alismatales > Cymodoceaceae > Amphibolis > Amphibolis antarctica. The sequence goes on from JAMKPZ010000700.1 coordinate 77,457, forward strand.
TCTGTAAATCATGATCATGTACAAAAAGTTGGTACTGTAGAGATTCGAATGTTTTAATGAATGAGTAGCAATACTATAAATAATAAGTTAAAAAATGATTTTATTAGGAATAGAGGACTAGTTGCACTAATTGAAAATAAGATAAGAGAAAATTGGCTTAAGTGGTTTGATTATATCTTTAAACGGCCAAAAGATACGCCACATAGAGAGGAGAATTAATTACTGTAGAAGATGTTAAAAAAATAGAGTAAAACTTAAAACTACGTAGATAAAAATTGTGACAAAATTTAAATTTATGTAATTTATTCAAATATTCGATTATAGAAAGAAATATATGGATGAAAAGAAATCCTGTGCCTAATCCCATAATTGTTGTTTTCTAGGGGTTGTTAGATGCAATGGTTTTTTAGTTGTATGATTGCCATACGATTATTTTTAGTTAAATTAAACATGTATTGGCCATTGATCCAAAGGTCTTAAAATTTACTACTTTTTATTAAATTTCAATCACCGATTTTTAAATTAAAAAATCCTATCATATATAACTGGTTTACTACTTTTAGATAGTTAAAATATAGCAAACAATGAAAGTATATACTTATATAGTCATAAGATCCATAAAAGTGAGACTTTTAAATACTTAAGATTTATGATAAATAATAATGATGAAATTATAGAGGATGTTATGGAATTAAAGTAGGTTGGATGAAGTAGAGAAATGCTCCTTAAAGATAAAATTAAAAGAAAAATTCTATAAAATTGTCATTCACCTAGTTATTACTTTCTCATAATGTTAGATTGTCAAGTATGATCAATATGTAAAAAGTTAATAACGTTGAGATATGTGTTTGGATGAGTGGTAACATTGTGAGAGATAAGTTGAAAAATAATTTTATTAGGATTAAATAGAAATTGCAACAATCAAAGATACAAGAGGAAACAGTTTTGGTGGTTTGTTTATATCCTTAAAAAAATCAAACAATGCACTACTCAAGAGGAGAGAATCAATTAGTGTAAAAGAATTAAAATTAGTGGTAAATTTAAAACTACTTAACTGGTTAGGAATTATAGGAAAATATTTAATTTCATGTAATTACACAAAAAATTTGATTACAAATAAAAATGCATGGAAGGAAAAGATTTATGTGCTCAATCTCACGTTGTGAGATTATGATTTATAGATTGCTATTGTAGTCTACTAATTTCGAGCATGAGCGTTTCATTTTCTTTGTGCTGATGTTGAGCAGGGCTTAGATTTGCCTTGCGGGAAGGAGGGCGGACTGTGGGTGCGGGAGTTGTCACGAAAGTTATCAGCTAAGAGCTAGACCCCCCTTTTCAGCATCTCTCCCTTCCCGGTGCCTTGTTTTATTACTTCAAATTTCCTGCGTCACAGAGATTTTTCCTTTTCCTCGTCTTGTCATTTATTCGCCTTCCAAAATATATTTGAGAAGCTTCAGGGATAAATCTGATTTGGGTTCAGTAACCTGATTGTAAAATGAATAATTAGTCCGAACACTTTCAATTTTGGATGAAATCCATTTTTTTTTGGGGACTGTTGGTTATGTTTCTCTTGCCATCAGAATCTTAGAAAGTATATATTGCCATCATTCTGAAATTTGGAATTTTATCTTCTGTGGTTCTTGTTTTTGTGTTTTGCGTCGATCTTCACAGCTTCAAATGTGCTTATTATATCAGGGAACTCCAGGCTTGTGGGCTCATGTTGACTTTGTTTGCAAGGTGCTGTCGTTTTACTTTGAGGTTTATTCTGTTGTACTAATTATTAAAAAAGTAGTTTAGAGTTGTCAATTAAGTTTTATGTAATTAGGTTAGGTTAACACGGTTTAATATGGTCAAATCGTATCATTAATCGTCTGAAATGTGACTTTTTTCTCTTGTAGTTTTTAATGTCAATCATTTATTTTACAATGTTACAAAAAAAAATTTTTTTATCATGATAACAATATATTTTACAATGTTGCAATATTTTTGAAGAACTTTTTAACATTTTTTATAACATTACAATAATTTTTACAATATTACAAAAAAATAAACTTTTTCTTCCCTTGTAGCGTTTGATATTAACAACTTTTTTTTTATAATGTTACAAAAAATCACATATTTTTTTATTACAGTGGTAATAATATTATTTGCAATATTATAATATTTTTAAGAATTTTTTCTGTTTTTACAACTTTACGACGAGTCTACAGTTTTACACTTGTAAATTTTAATTAACCTTTTGTGGGGAAATGGAGTCTGGAAGAAGGGTAGGCGGGTTTTGCATTTTTTGTTTAGAGATAAAAAGAATAGAGTTACTGTAAAGATCTGTAATCTATTTTATAGAGAATCAGAAGTAAATAATAAATGAAGTTCAACTCTTATTTACCGAACAGATCTTAAGAATTGTAGTTGTCAAGACTTCAGGAATCGTAATTGTAAAAGATGCAATAAGTTAAAACAATCGAGAAGATTTGGTAAGTGTACTTAGATGTAGTATATTACCATCTAAGTAATATATTATTTGTAAAATTATTTTTAATTTTAATTTTTTACCATTATTAAAATTAACTTTACAATAAATAAGAAAATTTTTACAATAAGTTAAATTAAAAACAAACGAACCTCAAAAGTTGGAAAACATAAACTCTATCTTAATATAAAAAATTAAAAGTGCTTACATTTATATTTTTCCTTCCAATAAATTTATAAGGCGATTAGGCGACGATGCTTAAAATAAGATGTGTATTTAAAAAAATTCTTATATAAGAATTATTTGTCATACGGTCTTAGACATTTATCACGTAATCATATTTTTTTATTATATATTATAACATTTTATAGTATTATTTATTAAATAATTTTTACATTTTTTACTATTTATTAGGTATGACAATTCTTAAAAAAATATTTTCATCGAAACTTTAAAAAAAATAATATCATCACATTAATATAATTAGAATATTATTTATTATTTTATTACATATTTTATTCAATATTTATTACAATTTTCAAAAAAATAATTATCATATTATTATAATAAATACTATATATTATTTTTTACTTATTTTATTTATTATTTATTACAAATTTAAAAAAAATACTATCATTATATTTTTTTTATTGTAAATAAAAAAATATAAAATTTTAACTAAACTCATCAAAACACCTGCCTAAATACGTAGACACACGGACGACCACGTCAAAGAAGCGGAGGGATGAAGTCCCCACGTCACTCGTCCGAAACGCACATGCGGCCTTATTTGTTTAAAATATTTTATTTTTTATTACACGTTATAACGATTTAAGATAATATTTATTAAATAATTTTAAAAATTTATATTAAAAATTTATATCAATATATTTTAAAAATATATATAAACTTTAAATTATCTTACTTAATTTTACATCACGCATTTACTTTTAAATGCCACGTCACGGTGTCCGTTTCAGACACGCCACGCGGGCAGAAGCCCCACCTCACCCGCGTCTATAAATAGACACAGCCTTGTGCCTTTCTCGTCGGCCACGGATCGTCGTCTCTTGCACGTCTCTCTCTCTCCCTCTCTCTGGCTCGCGTCGTCCAAACCCTAATTCCGATCCCAATCTTTGCTCGCCCGTGTTCCAACCCCTGTCTTCCCCCCCTCTCTCGCTGCGTCGGTGGCAGATCGAAAGGTCTGCGTGCGATTCTTGCAGGTCTGGTTCGTTGTCCAGAAACTGCTGGTGGTTTGGTGCCGGAACCCTAGAATCGTTGCGTTCGTAGCAGGATCTTGGCGTTTGGTGCACTGATTTTGGGATACTGTGCTCCGATCTTCGGAATTGGCCCGGCGACCTTGTTCTCCAAGATAGGATTCATTTACGTGGCTCAATATATGGGAGGTGGGAGGATATGCAACGGGGGGCGATGGAATAGAGAGTCTTGCTCCTTGGATTTCAACCCCGTGCAGCAGCAACCTACAGAGACCGCATCGACGTCGATCACACAAACGGTGAACGGGTCGCATCATTTCAAAATTAAGGGGTATACGCTTTCTAAGGGTATGGGGATTGGGAAGTATATGACGTCGGACACTTTCGATGTTGGTGGGTATTCCTGGGCAATATTTTTCTACCCGGATGGGAAGAGCGTGGAGGACAACGCCCAGTATGTTTCCCTTTTCATCGCACTGGCGAGTGAGGGGTCGGATGTGCGGGCATTGTTTGAATTGACTCTTCTCGATCAAAGTGGGAAGGAGCGGCATAAGGTTCATAGCCATTTCGGGAGGAATCTTGAGGATGGGCCTTACACGCTCAAGTATCGAGGGAGCATGTGGTGAGCCGATCACCATTACCTTTATGGTTGTTTTTTTCGTTTCATGAGGTTTCTTGTTCGGATTATGTTGCTTATAAATTATAATCATACTTTGTGAATGCCTCAATGGATTGATATTATTATCTTATTGCTTTATGTAATTCATAATATTTTGTTTTACAGTATCTAGGAGATGCTATAACCAATGGTGTTTCATTAGATTTATGTATAGGTTGGCACTTACAGGTTAATTTTCATCCTCTTTTTCTAATGCTTGGCATGCATTTTTATAGCAAATTCTGGTAGCTGATATATCTTCTAATTCATGCAGGGGTTATAAACGCTTTTACAAGAGAACATCACTGGAGACATCCGATTATCTTAAAGATGATTGCCTTTCAATTCATTGCAGTGTTGGTGTTGTTACAACAAATACAGAGGGGCCAAGGATCCACTCCTTGCCTACACCACCTTCTAACATTGGGAAGCATTTTGGGCGAATTTTGGAAGAGGGTAAAATGACAGATGTAACTTTTTACGTTGATGGAGAAATCTTTGCTGCACACAAACTAGTGCTTGCAAGCCGCTCACCAGTATTCAGAGCACAGCTTTTTGGAGCAATGAAGGACAAAAATACTGAATGTATAAAAGTTGAAGACATAGACGCTTCAGTTTTCCAGGTTTTTATACATTAACCATGGAATACAGAAAGTTTTAAAATAGTTTATAGTGATGCTTTGCTTAAGATTGTAAAATTTTGACTTTTTGATACTCACATTTAAGTCCATTTGATTTCTTCAAAACATACTGTGCTTGTGTTAAACAAATTCAAGCATCTTCAGTTTTCATACACATATTTTTAATTATTATTATTAGGAGTTATGGCATGATGGTTACGTGTTACAAATCAGTCAAGGGTATGCATTATAAGGGAATTGTCTACTTTGTGTCAAAAGCAACGAATATTTTTCATATTAGCACCATATAAAGAACTTGTAGTTCTGCTTCAATGACGTAAAAATGAATTATCAACAATTCTTCATTAATCTTGGTAACTTTTTTTTGAGGGTTTCTGTTAGTAGTCCTGTACATTGATCTCTTCATGCCATTGTTACTTTTTTAAAGATGGGGTTTGATTTCTTGAAATGAGACTGAAGTTTTTGGCTAATAACCTGACTGGTTTGTCTTAGCCTCTAGGTAGCACACAAGGACCTTTTTAGCATGTTTAATAACATTGATGGTGCTGTTACCAAGCTTTTTATGGTGAGTGCCAAGGTGTGAATTGACCATGCCTTGGCTGGTCGCCTTGCTTTTCTTTAATTGACCAGATATTCTGTGAGATCCGGTTGATTAAATATATTTTTTATAGTTTTAAATATTTCTTAACCAAAAAACTTAAACATAATGTTTTTTGATGGAATATTATTAAAATATAAATAATTATTGAAATATATAATTATATAATAATGAAAATATACATATTAGTATTATTACTGTTGGATTGTGACTTTACTAGAGGAAGGGTGAATAATGAATCGATTAAAGTTATAACAATCATTTGAATAAATCATTGAACCTTAGAAACACAAATAATCGAAGAAAAACTGTAACCACAAAAAGACAATTTTTATAGTGGTTCACTCAAACGAAGGCTAATTCACTTCCTAAGGCATTGACCTTAAGATTTTCAGTCTTTTGATGTTTTATAGGTTCACACCTCAACCTTCACAATTGTGACAAGACACCAACCTTGCCTTGTGTAAGGCACCAACCTTACACCCTCACCACAATATGATGATATGAGCTCTTGATACTAAATTCAGAAATCAATGGTGAAAGCACAATCAAGAGAAACCTTACAAAGAGAT
>JAMKPZ010000701.1:0-69188 GCA_024699675.1 Amphibolis antarctica
AACACATGTTCACGTAAGCTACGTCATAGAAGGAAATTTTGTTATATGGGTCATTGCAGATTTTTGCCACAAAATCATAAATGGAGGGTGAACAAAACCTTATTTGATGGTACATGTGAAGAATGAGCAGCTCCTAGATGACTCTCTGGAAATGAAGTGTTAAAACAGGTGAAAAATCTGGCCTTCACTTTGGAGAAGACTCAACAACCTTCTAAAAAGAATAGAGCTAATGCTTCACCAGTACTACATAATTGGAAAAAGAAAAGTATTTTCTTCAACTTACCATATTGGGATTCACTTCTTATACGTCATAATTTGGATGTGATGCACATTGAAAGGAATGTTTGTAATAAGATTGTCAACACCTTATTAGATATACAAGGAAAAATAATGAACAATTTGCAATCTAGACGAGATTTACAAGATATGGGTATTTGACCATCTTTGCATGTTGATGCAAAAGATGATACATCTCTTCCAACAACATCATTTACTTTGACAAAGAAAGATAAAACTTTATTTTGTAACATTTTGAAAAATTTAAAGGTCACTGATGGTTATTCCTCCAACATATCTTGTTGTATTAATGTTGAAGGAAGAAAGCTGATAGGGCTAAAAAGAGTCATGATTACCGCATATTGATGCAAGAGTTGCTTCCAATTGTAGTTCGACGAACATTGCCAAGTAACTTGAGTAAATTGATTATTAACTTTTACAATTATTTCAAACAATTGTGTTCTAAATGTGTTATGACTGAAGAGATGGTACACATAGATTCTACAATTGCTACAACGTTGTGCGAGCTAGAGACTATCTTCCCACCATCATTTTTTGATGTCATGGTACACTTGACCATTCACTTAGCAAAAGAGGCTCGCCTTGCTGGATCGGTGCAATATTGATGGATGTATCCAATTGAAAGGGACAAAAATGTTATGTTAGTCAAAGGGTTAAAAATTTTATAATTGGTGATGTCACTTATTAGGGTATCATTAATGATATCATAATGCTGAATTACACGATAGACAAGGGGGTGTTGTTCTTCAAGTGTGATTAGGTGGATTACTTAGTAGGGGATCGTGCTGTAAAATAAGATGAATTCAACTTTACATTAGTTAATTTTGATCGTTGTCGACATGATGATCCTTTTGTATTAGCATTCCAATGTGAACAAATATTTTACATTCTCGATCCAAACGAAAAGGCATGCAATTGTAAAAGCACATCCTCGAGATGTATATCAGTGAAACATGCAAAAAAATGTAATATACGAATGACATGTATGTTAAACTTTTGCAACTATCCTGTTAATATTTCTTTTGAAATTAACATGTATGAATTTCTCTTATACTTTTTCTGATTCTACTTTTTATACTACGATATTTATGCACTTTAATGTTTTATACTTAAAGGTTTTTTTTGCACTTTTTATTTTTATATCTTTGATCAATGCAGTATGTATCAAAGAAGGAAAGTATTGGCCCATAAGAATATTGTAACCTCAGATGTTAATAGTTCGGATGAAACCATGGGTCCAAAATCGTCTCCACCATATTTTTACTGACATTCAGAAGTTACTCACACATTAGGAGTACGATACGAGGAAACTCCTTCTCAGCCACCTTACTTTGAGGTTAGCTAGACATTTGGTCCTTCGTGCAAGGCACTAGATGTCAGCATGTAGACTCTGATAGTAAGGCAAGTCAAAAGAAAAAGAGGATCAACCCTACTTGCAAAAGTAGTGAAATTGACATCTGAATAACGATTGCGAATACAGGTCAATGAATACAACCAACCTATTGGTGAATTTGCAAATGTTATTTCACAATTTTGTGGGAAGCTGGGAAAGAATGGGCATGTATTCCCCATTGACATAAAGACGTGACATCTTATTCCACAAACTAACAAAGATGATGTCATACATAAAATTAAGGTAAACTCTTGTCACAATTCCCTAAATTAATTATTTTTGTTAACGTCCATGAATTAATGTATATATGTAAATGTTGGTAGGAGCATTTTGATATCCCAAACACAATAGGCATGAAGAATTGGTTACTTCAGAGGATCAACCGAGACTGAAGGTCTTGGAAGTATCGTTTGCATGCTATTTACACCAAATACGGTTGTTGTGAGGAATTTCCAATTGAGCGGAATGATCGGGTCATTTTTGAGCAATGACAGTATTTAGTGGAACATTAGGTATCAGATAATTTCAAGGTATTTATCAAACAATTATAGTTTGGAAATGTATGAGTTGTACTTTTTTTTTCATCGTTAAGCTCAAATTGTATTTGATCAAAATGTTATTATCATGTTAATATTATTTTTCAAGGACTGTGATTGAAATGTACAAAATTGATCACAATTGACTTCAAATCATTGTCTAGGGCAATGCGGTTTTGTTCGAGTTGTCAATGCATATGTGAGTATAGTGTATAAAGTTATTTACATTTTAGTATTAAATAACACATGCGTATTTATAAACGTATTTACGTGCAAAAAAAAGAAACAATGACAAAGCCAACCAAAACTGACATGTACATAATTAGTAGAAAATGTAAAGATGGTAGTATGATTAATGCCAAAGCCACACAAATTCTGGTAAGACTCTTACTTTGACTTACATATAATTGGGTGTAAACATGTGTTAAGAATGACTTCATTTTTTTAATGAAAAAAGAACAAATATAAGAAATAAGACACAACATCCACAGGGAAATAGTTCTGAAGATGTGCTAAGTCCACATGATATATTAGGTCAAGTTCTTGGTAAGGAACAACATGGACGTATATGAGGCTTAGGATTAGGCCCTTGACCCATCGATTATTGATCACTGTCTTCTACACAAAGTTGAACATTTTGAAGTGAATATTTTGATAAATCATTAAAGGATTTGAGTGGCATAAGTCTAGAAGATCGAGTGTCATCAATCCAAGTAGAATTAATCAGGATGAAAGACATTTTATTACAAGTACTTATTTAGTACACTTCATATGATTTTAATTTGATATACATAGTACATATAATTGTTGATAATGTTATAAATATATTTGTATTTGTTTTTATATTGTAACTTGTCCCGTCAATGAGCATTCCACAAATGCCGTTTTGTTTGCCGTCATCAAGCCATATGAGTTCACCACAGGCACAACAATAGGTAGTTTTATTTTAATACGAGAATTGCTGAATTATATGTATTTTTTAGGATAATATGTGATGTATTTTTGCACTTTTTATATGTAAATTGGATCTTTGTCATTTCGTCTATATACAATCTATCTTGGGCTAGAAGTCGTAGCTATTGACTTGTTTATTACTGAAGTCTTAGAGAAATTGGTTCATGTCACTTCTATAGGAAGGGAATGATGTGAAGTTATAATTAAAGTTATAGTGAAGAAAGACACATCATTACTTAGGTCCTTTGGAATGTTTACAACAATAGGAGATGTAGTTGGTAGCAATATTATTTGTCTTCAAAATTTTGTAAGTATCACATCTACATGTAATTTTATAATTATAATTTAGATTGCTTGATTTTGTGTGTTACGCATTTTATATTGATGAATTATATTTGTCATATATGATATTATGAATCTAATATTTTTACATTTAAAATTATTGTAGGTACATTTCACATATTGCAGTACCTGATATAGAATATTTTGCTTCAAGCATGATAGATGTAATGAATATTATTAGAAATACGTAGACAATGTTGTGATACTAGAGTTAGTTTGAACTATTAATAGTATGTGACTCTTTCTATGTATGTTCAGTTATATATGTGACTTTTGTTATATATTTTTGGAGATTAATGTAAATGTAAAGGAATCAAGGATTTTGTCAATATATGTGGAGTAATTCGTTTTATGAATGTGGATGCCTCTTGATTAATTCGTTATAATTCTTTTCAAGTTTTACATGTTTCTTGTCGTTGATGTAGTGGAAGAATGTTTATTGTCGTTGATGTAGTAGAAGAATGTTTATTATGATAAATGAATCCATCACAACAGATATTTAGTGATGGATTAGTCAGTTAAAAGTTTATGGATATGGACGTATTTTTTCGTCACTAAATATCTTACGTGATTGTATTTTTGCGTCACTAATATCGTTTAGTGACAGATGTAACCGTCACAATATATAATTTGCAACAGATTCTCATTCGTCACGATAGATATTTAGTGATGAATTAGTTGGTTAAAAGGTTATGGGTATGAACGTATTTTTCTGTTACTAAATATCTTACGTGACTGTATTTTTACGTCACTAATGTCATTTAGTGATGGATATAACCATCACAATATATAATTTGTAACAGATCATACCTATTAGGCTTTGTAGATTTGAGCATTGTTTTAAACTTCTTTAGTAATAGATTAAATCCGTCATTAAATACTTTATCCATCACTAATTAAAATTGGCGACACTATATGTAGTAACGAATAAGTAGAACTTTTAGTGACAAAATTTTATACCTTTAGTGAAAATGACCATTACAAAAGGTGATTTTTCTTGCTGTGTACTTCATCAACTTTAACGATCTATTACAATAAAAACAATTAAAATTTTATAAACAAACAAAATCTATCCACCTTCATTGATAGGTCCTAAAGAATATTTAGTAAAACATTGCCACGATGCAGCCAATATTTATAATAAAAAAAATTTAAAGATAAAATTGAAATTTTATTAAAGTTATTGTTTCAATAAATAAATATATTAATAATCTTCTTAAGGTGCAACTACACCACTCTAAGGTGTGTTTGTTTGTATATATTCTTAGTTTTTGGAGTGAATTAGAGTTTTTGTGAAGTTGTACAAACAAATAGATTTTTTTTTATTAATATAACAGTTCTAGGATCTCACAAGATGGAGGAGGTACTCATCCACAATACTTGGAAATAATAATCGCTCATTGAAGTCTTAAAGATAATACTACCCTAAATGCATGCTAATTTTGTAGGCAATTTTTAGGATTTTGGTTACCTATTTTCTTTTGGAATTTTTGATTTTTCAGATTTTTTGGTATTTTGGTTTTTCTTCTTTGTTTAGTTATTTTTGTAAGTGAATGTTGATTTTTTCACCATCTCAAAATTTATTTATGAAAATTTTAGTTATTAAAATTTTGAATTAGGAGTATTTGTCCAAGAGTAGTGTAATTTGATTTAGTATATTATAATTTTTGAAATTAAAAGTATTTTATTATAATTTTTGAAAATCCTTATGAGATTGATCTATATTTGTTGATGTAATTCATTTACACTTAAATATTTTTAATATTATAAAATTATAAAATTATAAAATTAAAAATTTACAAATACTTTTATTTATTTTTAAAGATATTTTTAATAAAATAGATTTTTAAAATATTGTTAATAACATTTATTAAAAAAAACTAGTCTTTAAAGGTAAAATTATAACTTTTAAAAAAAATTTAAAAAATACTATTTTAACAAACCAATTTAACTTCTGAACTGTCAAACATATTCTAAAACATTTTACTCTTTCAAGACATTATTATAATACCACTTTAAGAATTATAAACTATATTCTAAAACTTAAATAAATCCACCTATAGTACTACTTTAGGAATAATAAGTTATATTTTGAAGTTAAAATAAATACACCTAATTAAGACATGGGTTGACGGAAGCTGGACTCATGTCTAAAAAGGTTTTTTTATTCGTTTTTATAAAACTTTGTTTTAACTTTTTTTTAAACGTTTCGTTTTTATTAAATTTTTTAAACCTTTTTAAACTTTTTATAATTTTTTTGGACGTTTCGTTTTTATCGAACGTTTTTTAACGATTTTTAATTTAGACGATTTTTTCTGCTCCTTTTTTTAGCTTTTCTTAAACATATTTTTTAACGTTTTGCTTCTGATTTGGACGGTTTTTTTTAAAAAGTTTTTTTTAATGTTTTGTTTTTATTCAACCTTTTTTAGGGTTTTTAAACATTTTTTTTCTAAAAAAAACTTGTTTTTTGTAAATTTTATTTTAACGAATGCTTTTTATTACATATTTTGAGGTTTTGTTGAACATTTTTATTTATCTTTTTTTTACGTATTTTGATCATTTTGTTGAACGTTTTTTTCTAACGTGTTTTTCTCCGAAAGTTGTTTGTTTAAAATTTCGTTTTGACGAACATGTTTTTTTACGTATTTCAAACTTTTTTCTAATGTATTTTTCTTTAAAAATATGTTTTTTTAAATTCTACATTAACCTATTAGTTTTAATAAAATAAAATCCACGTAATATCATAATTAGCCTACACACGCACATTATGTACATTATTCCAATAAGGGATGAGTGATTAAAACCCTAGATATTATCACACCTGGCCTGCAAGCAGCAATGTAACGAAGGATTAGTTAGGATTTAGGGTTAATCAAGATTACTTTTAGTTGATTTTTAAAATTATTTTCAATATCATTATTATTGTACAGATTTAAAACTATAAATTTTGATCAATTTAATTTATACATTTTTAATTCTGTTCACAAAGTTAATTTTAACTTTAAATTTATTCTTCTAGAATTGCATGACTAAGGGTCCATTCGGATAACCTATTCTAGCATTTCCGAAGTAGAAAAAATCGATATTTTGTCTACTCTATTGCAGAACGCATTTTTTTCTTCATGCACACTCTCTAGTGTCAACGATCTTCTCAAATGATCCCTACCTTCGTTAGCTACTATGTGCACGATCTCTGCTTTCATCGGCTCCTTTGCACATAATCCTTATCCTTGTTGGCTCCTTTACGTACGATTCCCACCTTTCGTATGGTTACAAGTATCCGTCATATGATTATTGCATATGACCACGAGGTTCTATATGATTACGAGCCTAGAAATAATTTTATTTATATATATTGTATTTGTTTAGTTATTTTAATTAAATTATAAAATAATTTTATTTAAAGTAAATAAATGTTGATGTAATAGTAAACTAGAAATACGATGATAAAATAATAAAAAGAGTATATTAAAGAATATAAAAAGTATATTAAAAAATAAAAATATTCTTGAAAATTATTATTAACGTTTGTGAACGAACTTCAAGACTCTATTCAAATACACCTAAAAAAGACAAGTGAGGAATATATACCCTCCATCGCGGATCAGTAGCTTACTTAATTCGCCGAGTGAATGGAGGTAATGCAGCAATTTAACAAGGGCATCGACGAGAGTAAAAAGTTTTTTTTTTTTTACTCACAAATAATAATTTTAAATCCAATGGTCACGCATTTCAACTTGACGTCGTTGACGATACAACGATACAATTTTAAAAAAATAAAAAATAAAAAATCCTTGACGCAAGGTATCGCACGTGACAAGGGTAGTGCCGTATCCAACGGGCCGCCAACGATCCGGGGATTCGCAAACGTCTGTTCAAAACCAGCGGCTTCCGTGCGACCCACGGCTTGGTCGGGCGATACCTTTCGGCGGATGCCCGGCCTTTCCCCATGCCACGCCCTGCGATCCTCCTCTACTTTTAAATGTCGGTAAATATTTGGAATCTGTCGCTCACGTTCTAAAAGTCTATCGGTAGAGTTTTGAAGTTAGATCTTAAAATTTAATATAAAAAAATTTAACTACTAAAGTTTTATTTATTTTCATACTTTTCATTATACATTTTTATTCTTTATTATACATTATAACGATTTACAATAATATTTACTAAATATTTTTAATAATTTACACTAAAAAATAATACTAAAATACTTACATCGTAACTTACAACTCTACCTTGTCTGGTTCTACTTATTAAACAAATACATTTTAAAAGTGTGTTTGTTTAAGACCTTATTTGTTGAAAGGGTTATTATTATATATGCACATTCATTTTTAATAAATTACCAGATTTGCGATATAATTAAGTATTTTGGTATAATTATTTAGCGTAAAATGTTAAAGTTATTTGATAAATACAATGTTATTATATATCACTACGATGCATAGTAAAAAAATAAAAGTATATAGTAACAAATGTATATAAAAAAAAAGGTGTGTTTGTTTAAATGGTGAAAGTAGGTGAAATAGAGTTTATGTTGTTCTAGAAAATATAGAATTTATAATGTAAATATTTTAATATTATTTTTTAATATAAAATATTAAAATCGTTTGATAATATTACGTAGAATATTACGATGCAGAGTAAAAAATAAAAATACATAATAATTAACCTAAAAACAAAGAGAACCAAAATCTAAAATATCTGATTGAATGTGTGTCCACGTTACCCATGACCAAGCAAACTAGTAGGTGTTGAAATGAATCACCTGGGAGTGCAAAACAGAAGGTTCATGGATATTTCTGCGCGCCACTGGTTTCACCCCCCACTTGGATCCGTCCCATCTCCCACGGTTTGGGACAAAACTATGGGGCCTCGTCACACCTGATCTATATAAATGCGCGCGCGCATCGACGCCTTCCACCGGACGTCTTCTGGTTGATTGCTCCGGCCATCCTAGCACTTCACCGATCGAGCACGTACGTACGGACAGATCGAGGCAATAGAAAATGAGCTCTCTGGGGTCCTGGCTCTCCGAGCACAAGCTGACCAGCGTCGGTAAGACACGGCCAAACCAAAATCCAACCACATCGATCGATCTCCTGTTGATTTAAGTGCTGAAGCGAGCGTCGATCTTTGATTTATATATGATCAGGCACGCTCTGGGCTTCGGCAGTCGCAGCTTCGCTGCTTTACGCTCGCAAGAGGTTGCCGTTCAAGCCCAGTGTCAGGATCATACATGCAAGGTATATACGTATACGACCATGCAATCAAGTATATTATTATTATGTACTGCTCCATCCACCACTGCTGCACTACTCCAGTCCAGCCAACCCCATCTCACCTCCATCGTCGATGGTATCGATTACTTAATTTGCTCGATCTGAGAGTGGCGTATAACGTCTTGTACGTGTTGCCTGCAGAATGCATGCCCAGGCTTTGACGCTGGCAGTTCTCTCCGGTGCCGCCGTGATGCACAACGTCGACCTGAACGACGTGCTCTCCGGTGAACGAACGTCGAGTGATATCCACGACAGATTCGAAGCCATTTCCGACTTTTAGGAAGCATGAAGAAGTAGAACAGAGCTAACTAGCAAGCGAGCTCTGGCTTTTAGGCGTTACTAGATCGAAAAATAATAAAGTACAATCTTATCTACACATATATATATATATTGTTCTCTTGTTCGGCTACCAGCTGTACGTACGTAGTACATGATCTGATTTTCTCTTTGAAAATATAAAAAAAATACAAAAACAAAAAGACCCACAACGTCGATCTTGTTTGGGGTTAGTTTCTAAGTAACTCATTTATAAAATCACTATGAATTAATAATATTATTATAATATAAATTTTAACATATACCATAATTAATTTATAGTTTTAACTTTATTTACAAAATTAATTATCAACTTCAACTCCAAAATATAACATCTAGTTCCTGAAGTAATACTATAATTATGTCTAAAAGAAACAGTACTTAAAAGAAGTGACAGTTCAATACGTTTGTTTATTAAAATAATAATTTTGAGAAACTTTTCAAATTTTACAATTTTACACTTAAATGATTTTTTTATAAATATTACTAATAATATTTTATAAATTTGTTTACTAAAAATATTTTTAAAATAAATAAAAGTATTTGTAAAGTTCTAATTTTTTGATTTTATAATGTTAAATTTTTTTTTTTTGAAATGCTAGATTATTTATTTATTATAAATAAATAAATATTTATTCATTTATTAAAAATGTTTTATCTATTTATTATAAATTATTTCGTAGATGCTAAAATATTTATTTATTATAAATATTTGAAATTTACGAAAGGACAATCGTGTCCTTTGCTTTCGAGAAATAACCCTTAGTTTTTAGGAAACCGCTCTTCCATTCGGTGAAAAAATACGTTGATTGGAGTTGACGAATTTACTTCCTAGAATTGTCGTACTAATGAAAAAAGGTATATTTATTTACACTATTATAAAAAGTACTTCAACTTATTTCGAAAATTAGAAATACGTGCAAACCTTAAACCGACTTTAAATTGTTGTACGCTAACTTTATAAAAAAATCATGTCCCCTGCTTAAGTACTTAGCTCAAATCATATCATATCAGACAAACGTATGATACGATCGGACCACTGGACCAGCCCGTAATGGTATGACCAGGCCCAGCCCAACTGAGTCCTCAACGTGGAATGTTGTAACGAACCGTCCTCGTTGCTTCGGGCACCACATACACAATTGTCGGACGGACCCCGCATGTGTATCCGACATACGTCTTCCTCTCGTATTCATCATCATCGGTCATCGTCCACGTGGATCTGCTCGTTCGACCGTTGATCAAGTAATCAACGATGCACCGTTGCGTGTCGTCGTCTGGTGATCAACGACAGACCTTCCCAATAAAGGAATCGAAGGTTGTTGCCTGGTCAGTGGTCTTTCTTTCTCTGATTTGCTCATTGACACGGAGGTGATCATGACCGTATATGATATTATTTGTCATATAAAAGTTAGCCTCGACTGCCGGCTCGATGGCGACCCAATGAATTTACAATTCCCAATCCCTCCCGTCTGCGTTCAATTATTTACATTTTATACTGCGTGTTGTCTTTCGGCTTCGGTCGGTAGAGGACAATGGATGGAATGATGGGCACCAAACAAGAGAGAACTATTCGTGGACGTATCTAAGGTTAGGAAGTCCTTGTCGACACTAACCACCGCCAGCGTCTCCTCACCGTCGCCAGAATTAATTAGGACTCCGAAAACCATTCTTCCCTTTCCTTCTTTTGGCAGGAAAATGAAAATTTTGTAAATTTTTAAGTGTTTATATATTTTAGAAAAAATAAAATAAATTTAAATTCTTTTATCATTACAAATATAAATTTTTTGTCAATTTTTACTTATTAAGTTAAAAAAATTATTATAATTAATAAAAATTTCATCACAATACATGATCTTGATCTTACGCGTTTTGGTCAACATTTTTAATCATTGTTAAACTTGTACATGGAAAATATTAAAATACAAAATATTTTTAATTTTTTAAAAATTTCAAAAACATGTACAAACAATCTTAATTTTTTTTTCATTTCTTAATTTTCCTTTTATATTTCTTAAATCTGTGTTTTTCAAATTTTTGATGTACATAAATTAGTATCCATTCTACAAATACTATGATCTTATTTATTTATAGAACTTTAGTTCTAACTTTAACAACCCTAAAGTATTAAAAATAAGAGTAATTTTGTAAAAATTAACTAAACGAACCAGGCATAATGTATATATATATATATATTTGTGAATCATATTATGTCGTTGTCAGGTAACACCTAACTCGATGATGAACTTGTAAAATCCAAAGCACATCAACTTTTTCAGCTTTCCAACTTAAAATTTTGCATACATTGAACAACCAAACCAATACCAAAAAGGGGAATTTGGTGACAACCTCTCCTCAATTCGTGTATATATAGAGGGCATCTCCTACCCCCGATTGGTGATCCCTTTCTTGCTCTTTTCATTCTCTGCCCACAGGTTTAAAGGCGCATGGATTGCTGTATCTGCGGCCCTATGGCTGCATCATACGTGCCTGTAAGAAACACCATCTGCGACAGTTGCTATGAAGGAGCCAAACGGATGGACCTTTTCCTCAGAAATCTTGAGGATGGGAATAATGGCAGTGGCAGTTGTAATCAAACCAACCGGTCTCATCCCAATTCCTACAAGGTAAGAAATTCTTCTGTTTATCGTTTGATCCTCTGTTTCTATTTGGAGGCTTCATTTCTGTCACGACGACAGAAATCTGATCGTCCTTCCGTTACCATCATCATCTCAGAGACTGTCAGATGTATTCAAGTGGATGGAGAACAGGAAAGGGCTGGAGGAAGGCCTCAAGGAGAAGATCGATTTTCTTGGAGCACTCTCCTTCGCATTCAGAGAAGGGATTCATACAGACATCATGATTAAGCCAAGAACTGGCCCTCCAATTACTGCACACAAAGCACTCTTGGTTAGAGTTTTCAGTATTTCTCCTTTCTTTGGTAGCCATAGCAAATCAAATTCATGGAACAACATGTATATTTTTGTTATTGCTTCGGAAACAGTAACCCAAGTAGACAAACTTCTCTGTGGCATAGGAAAACCAAAGTATAGAAAACCAAACTCTAATAAAACCATTTAGGCTGGAATGCTGGATTTTCTATTCTCTGTTATAAAGCAGCCCTACGATGAATCATCCCTGGAATTGGAAAAGCCTCTGGAAGCAATGCCACATCTTGTCCTGTTCGAATGTATGATATAGACCGGTACACACTACACCTCACGATGCCATTACCGACATGGTTAGGAATAGGTGTTGCAGCAAGTTTGGAACAAGTGTTTTTACTTCTGTCCATGAATGATGATTTTTCAATGAACTCTAGCAAAGTAATGCAGTTCAAGTGGAACTCAAAGATCAAGAAGCCAATGCAAAAAGACTCGGTCTTTCGACAAAACACTAGCACGCCCACATTATAACTCCGCCATCACATAGAATGATCTACGATTTTTATCGAAACCCTGAATCAATGTAGGCATTCGGATCCTCCCTCCTTGGGTGTTTATGTTATTTTTTATGTTTAGTATTATTTTTTAACTTGATACCTTAGTATAAAATTTTTGAAGTTTTAGAATTGAAGTTACAAAAGGGTACACTATAATTATATATTTATATGTTGTATATATTTTTTAAAAGAAAATGACTTAAGTTTGAGTACCTATAGAATTAGTTTTTTATAGATATCACTAGAGAATTGATATCTTTTTTATATATGTATATAGATTACTGACTTTATAAGTATCTGCAAAAGTAACTTTTGTAGTGCTCGATTTGAATCATTTGATCGAGATCAGACGATGCAAGCGTAAGGACAACGGTGGACAATGACTGTGGGGGTGACGACAATGGCTTTTGTGGGTGACGTCGATTTACTATTAGGAGATAAGGGAAAGAATGGTCTATTATTACCCAATAGAGGAATATCTGCCCATGCCGTTGTTGAAGTTTCATTGTCCAAGAGGGATATCCGCTTAATAGAGGAAGTTCCATTGCCTATGAATGGAAGTTCCACTACTTAATAGAGGAAAGTCTCATTGTCCAATGACTTTTTCTTGCGAAGTCTTAACATTCGTACGATGGAGATTCGATTCACTGCTAGAGAAGAAGGGGAAAAAAGGTCTGCTATTACCTATGGTCTTCATTGCTTGTGTTGTCGTTATCTATCATTGCATTGTCACCTTTACCCACTCTATTGTCACTTGTGCTCGTTCGCTCGAGGTTCAAATCGAGTACCTACGTAAGTAAGCAAATCATTTTCATATATATATATATATATATTATACCTTTAATATTTAACTATATTTAAAAACCATGTAATATTTATGTACATCTTTCTTGTAAAACTTTAATTTTTACTTTAAAAAAAAAATAAGGTCAGTCATCGAGGTCGGAAATATTCAAGATCATGTTGGAATCGGACGACTGCAAGGCTCTGGCGGAAAACTCGATCGCCCTTCCGGACCTGAACCACGAAGAAGTCCAATGTCTGCTGGAGTTTCTCTACGCCGGGACGATGCCGGAGGAACTGCCGGAGGTGCAGGTGTACGCCGTACTCCTGGCAGCGGACAAGTACGAGATCCCTCTCCTGAAGAAGCACTGCGAGCGCCGGCTGCTGGGTTCGCTGAACCCGTCGAACGTGCTGGACGTGCTGGAGGTGGCGGCTGTCTGCTCCAGCGCGACGCTCAAGCAACACGCCATGCACATCATACAAATGCACGCCGACGACGTTGTCTTCTCCGGTAGATTCGACGCGTTCGCCCTCGAGAATGCGCATCTGTGCGTGGAGATCGCGAGGATGCTGGTCAAGGACGTGAACGAATTAAAGAAAGAACGGTGGATTCCGCAGTCAAACTGATCCGTGCATATTATATTTCGGGCCGCAGGAATAAAATTTAAAGGTTTCTCTGATAAAAAAAGAAATTATTATTTTAAAATAATTTTATTGTGTTTTAAACCTGTCACATTTTACTGTGGTCTGTGCATGTGTTTCTGTTAAATCTATCACTTTTTTTCTTTTTTTTCACCTTTTAAGGACCTTTTACTACAATAGGTGTCGATGTAAATAATATCTGTCATATTTTCTTCTATTTTTCACCTTCATTCTAAAGATAATAAGTGACAGATTTATCCGTCTACAAAAGTTACAAATTTTTAGAATCTACGATGGAACAACTTAAAGAAAGAACGGTAGATTTTAGAGTCAAAGTGATCTGTGTATATTATATTATATTTTCTGGGGCCGCAGGAATAAAATTTAAAGGTTTTTCTTTTAAAAAAGAGATCTGTGCATGTGTTTTTTTTTTAAAAAATATCATTTAAAATAATTTTATTGTATTTACGATATAAGATTAATAAAATATTTCTTAACTATTAAAATATCACTTTATATTGTGGCATCGAACTTCAATATTTTTATTGTTAAAATAACGTTGCATTTGTATGATTCAGCGTCGCACAACTGTAAAAGTTTGACATGCAAAATAGCGTGATTAAAAAGGATAAATTTATAGTATAATAAGCTATTTTTTTAAAGGCGACAATAGATGCATGTGCCCTTTTTTTTTTATTATTGAAAATTGATAGAGATAAATAAAAAAGAAGTTAAACATACAATGTACAAATGCATGCAAAAATAACAAAATAGCAACAAGACATTTTGAGATCAAAAAGAAGTCAAATGTTAGAGCACCAAAAGACGAGAGAAAATTTAAGTGTTCATTTGACTTCGTCTTGGAGGTCAAGCCTATTAAAGAATGTATCTCTCAATGATTATTGCTGTTCAATTATTTGAGTCATTATGTTGACTTAGTTGTTATTATGTTATGAATATATTAATGTCTTCATTGTAAATTAATGAGTAAAAGAAAAGTACAAATGACTTTTATCTTTCTCTAATATTGTATGTCTTCCTTTTTCATTTTTCTTTTCCTTTTAACTTTGTCATCTAAAAAGAACTATTAATGATTATTTCCTTTATTCTCTTGACTTCCCACATCTTATACTTTTAGTGATGTATGTTGTGTTGGGTTACCTGGCCCATTACATATTATAACTTTTGTTGATGCAAATTATGTTAAGTCTCCCTTTGACCATCACTCATTTAGGAGATATTATGTATTTTTTGCATGCATTCTTATCTCTTGGTGTGCTAAGAAGTAAAGTATCGTAGCCTTGCATCCACCACTGCCAAAATCGATCTGCTAGCTGGCTATCATATCTCCTACGTGAACTACATATATCGATCATTACACCTCCCCTACTTTTGTTTGACAAGTCATCTACTATCGTACTTATTGCTAATCCTGTATTTCACACTAAGACCAAGCACATTAAAGTAGAATTTCATTTTATACAAGAAAAAGTGCTCCCCAAGCAACTTTGTCTAGTGGAATACGTTTCTACTATAGATCAAGTCACTGATATATTTATAGAAGGAATCTATCCCGACCGTTTACCATACCTGAAGTCCAAGCTCAACATTCAACACCCATGTTGAGCTTATGGGAGGAAGTTAAAGAGCATATCTTTTGATGATTGTTACTGTTCAATTGTTTGGGTCACTGTGTTGGCTTGGTTGTTATCATGTCATGTATATATTAATGTCTCTATTATAAACTAATGAGTAAGAGAGAAATACAAATGACTTTTGTCTTTCTTTAACACCGTGTGCCCTTCTTCCTTCCTCTTCTCTTTTTTCTTCTTTGCACTGTCTTCCCTTGACGGCCAACCCATCGTCATCCCTTCTTTGCCGCTTTCTAGCCCAATGATGCACCGCATCGGCTTCAGAAGCAAGAGCCACCAGAATATTGCTGGCGACTACATTAGCATTTGAGGAAGGGGTAGGTCAAGCATTATCATTATTCTGGTTGGCAAATAGAGAACCGAAAGAGAATAAGTAAGGATGACAGATAAAATAGAATTAATAAGACAGATTTTCCCATTGAGAGAAACATATTTACCTTTCCACATGTCCAATTTAGAGGATAGCTTGTCCATAATGGAAACCCAGACAGAAAAACATACCTTAATTTTTAAAATGAAGGGGAAGATTAAGGTACACGATAGGTAAAGAGACAGACTTAGAATATTATAGAAATGATCAATAGAAGTGGAGGGAGTGTTGATTCCAGTAATGGAAGATTTAAAAAAGTTAATTCTAAGACTAATGATAGTCTAGAAAATACTTAAAATTCCTTTAATATTGATAATGTCAACAACAAATGGTTCAAAAAACAGGAGTATGTCATCAGCATAGTGTAAATTCAAAATATGAGGTCTATTATTTGATAACTTAATCCCATTAATGATACTATTAGATGAAGCTAAGCTAAGCATACCATCAAGAAACTGGGAGGCCACAATGAAGAGGAGTGGGGATAAGGGATCCCCTTGCCTAATGCTATTAGAAAAATGGAAATAACCACATAAAGAGCTATTAAAGAGAAGAGAAAACCAGATGCATGTGTCCAAGTTAATACACAGGTAATTCATTATTTAAATGAACATTTTTTAGATGGAAAAATAAATATCTCGGAAGCACCTGCTCCAAATAATTTTAAAAAACTCTATCCTCACCCCTCTCTCTCTCGTCTATCCAGATAAAGGGATGAAAGTGCCTATAGGCATATACATGAAAAGATAAGCATAAATTATATATATTTCACAATTAAATGATTATAAATACATATTAAATATTTATAATTTTTTAACCTAAAAATCCTAAATTCATTATTTTTGTCAAGATTTAACCAATATCTTTATAATAAAATCTCCAACAAAAATAAAATTTACTAACTATTGAATAGAATAAAATTTAGATTAACAAATATAATACAATTTATAGGAAGTTTGCGTCTTTGAAAAATAAGAAAAATAGTGAGAAATATAGAAAATAATAAATTAAATTTCTCACAATTTTTTATATTTTTTAAAGAAACTAACTTCCTTTTAGTTGAAATGTCAACGTGGAATAGATTATAATATTAATTAATTAATTAATTGCATAAGCATATTTTTATTTTAATAATAAAATAAATGAAAAAAGATGCTACTAGAGGATAAATTGTTGTTCGTGATTTAAATGTGTGTTTATTTAAGATGTAAAATTAACTAATGTGAAATTTATATATTTTTAAAAAGTATATAATTTATGATGTAAATATTTTAATATAATTTTTTAATATAAAATATTAAAATTATTTAATAAATATTACTGCAGTGTAATATATAACAAAAAATAAAGATATATAAAAAAATACATTAAGAAACTTGACCTAAACTGCTGAGCAGAGCATTTTACCGAAATATTTGCGATGGCTTTCTAGCTACACAAGAAACAATAATTTGTCTGCATGTTGAGAAAAAACAAGGTTTGATCTTGAAACTTGACTTTGAAAAGGCTTATGACAAAGTTAATTGAGATTTCCTTCTCAGTTGTTGCATGGGAATGAGATTTAGCAATGAATGGATTTATTGAATTCGAAATTGCATTTCCTCTGCACACTTTTCATTGTTGATTAATGGTTCTCCTGTGAGATATCTTAAGTCTAGAAATGGTCTTAGGCAAGGAGACCCGTTATCTTCTTTTTTGTTTCTCATTGTTTCACAATTTTTGGATGGAATGTGTAGTAGGGCCATCTTCAATAATCTTATTAGGGGTATCAAGATTTTTGAGAATGGACCTTATGTATGTAATTTACATTATGCAGATGATACCTTATTCTTTCTCACCTCTTATATCACTAGTGTTATCAATATTAAAAGAATTCTTAGCTTATTCTAAGCTGTTTCTTGTCTTACGATTAATTTTGAAAAATCTTCACTCTCTTCTATTAATTTGTCAACACAAGAGATGGATAACTATTGCAATATTTTTAATTGTTGTAAGAGCGAATTCCCAATTATCTATTTAGGCCTCCCTCTACACTTTAAAACTGTTTCTGCCCAACATTGGAATCTTGTAAATTTTAAACTTGTAAAATGGAATGACAAGTATGTATCCTTTATTGTAAGGATCACTCTAATTAATTTAGTCCTATTTGCACTTCCTACATATCATTTGTCTGTCTTTTATATCCTTAGTAGTGTTATTGATAAAATTCACAGGAATTTCCTATGGAATGGATCTTTTAGGAATAAAAAGATACATTTGGTCAATTGGGAAAGGATTTGTAAGCCAAAAAAGTGTGGTGGTTTGGGTATTATTAATTTGAAATTTTTTTCGTTAGCCTTGAAAGGAAAATTAGTGTTTAAACTTCTACAAGATTATCCCAACCTAACCTGTGGTGCAAGATTATTAAAGCCAAATTTTTGTGCAGAGGTTTTGAAGCCTTCTTTAATTCTTCTTCCGTTTAAACCTTTCCCTTATGGAAGTTGTTGAAATTCACTTTTAAACTTCTTCTTCCTTTTTTAAATTTGGAGTTGGTAATGAAGTGAACACATCCTTTAGGAGAAATAGATAACACTTCTATGAGTTTCTTTGTGATTCTTACCTAAAAATTTATAACACTTATGGCAATCACAAAATCAGTGTAAATAAGGCACTTTCCTTCTTCTCTTCTTGAGTGGTTGTAAACAATTTGAGAAGAATATTACCTACTAATTTATTCATTTCATTTTATTTTCTAATTAACAGAATTGTGATTTTTGATACCTTCCCCTTGGGTGATTATTCACCTAAATCTTGTTATAATGTTATATCAGATGGAGGATGTAGACAAAAATTGTATAAGTTAGAATAAAAATTTATTTTCTCCCTTAAAATTAAATCCTTCTTTTGATTGCTAATTAATGATAAGTTATTGTCTGATGACAACCTTTGGAAGAGAGGATGGAGGAGAAACCCTTTATATTCTTTATGTAAATTTTATATTGAAACTTGTTAGCATTTATTCTTGGAATACAGTTTTGTTAAAGACTTTTGGTCATCAAATGTTAATGCTTTCCAATATCTCCTTAATTTGCCTGTGGTAGACTTCTTTTCTTTTGCTATTCATAATTGTTTAGTAGCTATGGTTTGAAAATGTAGAGTTCACTAATGTTAGTTTACTGTTATTCTATCTAGATTAATAGGAACAAAGTTATTTTTACTAATCAGATTTTTTTCTTCTAATAACATAGTTATTAAAATTTTTAATTCTACTATGTGTTGACTAGAAATCTTGGATTTTAACAAGTTCGATGAGGTTAATCTTTAAGTGATTTTAATAGTTGATGTTACTTTGTTGACTTCATCTTTGAAATGCCTAGAAGATGTGGAGATCAGATGGATGATATTGTTTAATAAATCTTCGTATAAGTTGTTGATGATTTTTTTAATGTCCAAAGAAACTTTTGTCAATATTTTTTGTAATATTATTACACTATAAGTGTATATTATTGATGTAAACTGTTATTTTAAATTTACAGCAATACTCTTAAAAGAAAAAAAAAAGTATTTTATCGAATTCACAAACCTACCCAAGCTCGTCTCAAAATGGATCGACGGCGTTAACCCGACCACCCGCCAGCCAAATCTGACGGGCAAAAAAACCTAGTGTTTCCTTTCCGGCGTTCCCGCCGCATTTTCTACTCTCCACGAACGGTAGCGGCGGCGGCGATGGGGAAGAAGGCGAAGGGCTCGCGGAAGGGGAAGAAGGCATGGAGGGCCAACATTAGCACGGACGACATCGACGACTACTTTGTCAAAGCAACCAAGGATGACCTCACCGGCGGCTCCCTCACCTCCGTCCCCGACGACTCCCTCTTCTTCGTCGACAAATCGAAAGGTTTCGTCTCCTTCTTTTATGCTTGAGATAACCGCATAATTTGATATTTTCCCTTTCTTTATAGCAATACCGGTCAAGCGGAAGATTGAAAAGTACCGAGAGAAGGTGCTTCACTACGAAAGTGTGTTGCAGGGAAATCCGTTCGTCAAACCAATACCTTCTTCTTCGTCCAAGAAGGCGAAGCGGAGGAAGAAGAAGGACGTGGTGCTGCCGACGCAGAGTAACGGAGATAAGGTTTGAGGCGGTCGCTCGTCAAAGTACTCATTTTGCTTCTGACTGTCGTTTGCTCTTATTTTCTGATTGACAAGGTGTTTTCTTCTTCTGGCCGCGAATTTTAGGATGCCGGGAACGAATCGGACGCGGGACTTCCCGATATTTGGGATGGACAAGGTTTCTCGTTTGCATGCTGGCTGCAATATTGAATTGTTGTTTGTGCTCACGCAGAAAATATGTTAACCTTTTTTTGTCTGAATTTCAGATGTAGATGGCAATGCACGTGAAATAAGAAAGCCAGTAGCTGCTCATATTCCAGCAGTAGAAGTTGAACCCCATGGATGCTCATTTAATCCACCATACGAAGCTCATCAGGCATGATTTGTTTCATTGCAGTTCTACAGAGTATTTTTCGGAGGTTTGATTTTAGATGTCAAACTTTATTGATTAATTGCAGGATACACTAGCTCAAGCTGTTGCCATTGAAATGGAAAAATCATACAAAAAAGAACTTGGACCACAGCCGATTCCATCGGTTGATCCAGGTGAACCAATTGAAGAAGAAGAAGTGAGTATGTCAGTTTCACATGTTTCAGATACATTCAGTGATTGCCATCCTTTATATGCTTGTTAAATGTCATTATGAAAATAGATATTTGTTTTTATCATAAGCCAACAATACACCTAAAACAAGTAAGAAACCAATCCACAAGTGTCATGGTTTGAAATGGTCTCATGAAGCTCTTGCTATTTGTTTGACGTATACTTGATCATTTTACCATTGACCATAGCTAGACACATCTGTTGAAATGTTTACAGTGCTTTAGTTTGTAGGATTGGTTTTCCATGGCATTCATTCTTCAGATTGGTACAAAGATACAAAGATGCGTGTAGCAATCATCTAACAATTTTTATCTACAATAGCAATTTTTGTGCCATATTGGAGTATTGGATTCTTTCATAGTGTTATCTGTATTTTTTATTGGGGTTCTCTTATGCATTTTCTATTGTTGTTTCACCTTAACAATCATGTAATCTCTCTCTTTTGTGGTGACTTTATTGTTTTAATCAAAATAGTTCCATCATTTTCTTCAAAAAATTATTAAATCATGTATTTAACAAATTCTTCAAATTATGTGCCATCATGAACTTGAAAAAATCCATATTCAATATTAATATCAAAATACTCTGAAGTCCCTCTTGTTGTTCATAAAAATATAATTCTAATCCCTATATGTGGAAATTATTAAAATAAATTCCTTTTTATTAGTTTTTATTTCTTGGAATTTATTATCAAATACAAATTGTAGTTTATTGTTCAAGCAAATAAGATAGATGTATGATGAATATTAACAAGTATATTGCTAACAACAATGACAATAACAATTTGAGCCATAATCCTACTATTTGGGATTGGCCATATGAATCCTTTTCTTCTTAGTATTTCTTCCTATTGTTAAATGTTCAGTTAAATTACATAAATTAAAACTTTTTCATATAATTCTTAACCACGTAGTTTTAAGCTTACCTCTACTTTTAATTTCTTCTGAACTATTTAGTTCTCCCTTCTTAATTGGTGCATTTATTGGTCTCCTAATGATATGACCAAACCACCTAAATAGATTTTATTTTATTTTATTTTGATTAGGTGCAACTCCCCTCTTCTTGATAAAATCTGTTTTTAGATTATTGTTTATATTGTTGTCACTCATTCATCTAAGCATCATATTTTAGCAACATTAACTTTTTTCTTATGATCATACTTTGCAATCCAACATTCTAAGTCATAAAGTAAAACTGAGTGAATAACAATTTTGTAGAGTTTTCCTTTTTTTAAGGGTATCCTGCTATCACACAACATTTTACAAACATTTCTTCATTTCATCTAACTTACTTTAATGCTATGAATTAATCCATAGTATTTCTTTTCTAACATTTTTCTTGTTTGTCAAAATGTTAATTATTAATTATTTAGTTTATTAACTATTGCCAAGAAGAATAATGAAGCACGAGATCAATATTGGTGACTTGCCATGTTTGGGATACAATATACTAAAAGGATAGGGATCTATACATGGATTCATATGCAGACTTGCCAATACCTATTATGTCTGGCACTTATCTCCAGCATCCATCTACGACACTTCTGTTGATGTTAGATCATCTAACATGCACAACCTGTAATTGACTCTTATATAGCTAAGATCAAGTATACATAAAGTTTCTTTTAGAAGCAGTAGATACAGATAGATAAAATAGTTGTATCTGTATCATTTTATTACTAGCGACATGCAGAACTTTTTCCAAACATGATTTTTTGCAGGTCCTCATGCCATGAACAAGCTATACTCCATTATTTGCTGGTCCACATGAGTTATGAACTTGATCTGCTTTTGCAATCTCTTGTAAATGCCTCTAGTTCCATAGAAATTCCTGCACGTCTCTAGTCTCATGCTTTTTTACCATGCATGCAATTCCAAGTGTGGTTGCATGGGTGTTGCACAAATTTTAAAAAAATTTACAGACAAGACGGTTCAAATGTAGGTTTGGTAATGAATTGATAAAAATAGCACCACATTGCTATTTAATGACATCGTTATGTTTAGAACTTTAGAAACACATTTTATTTATTATAACTAATTTTCATCATTCAAATCTCCTGACGAGCTTCCTTTTCAAACATTATAGTTTTCGTATATTTTATGTTTCATTTTTTAATCATATATCATGCAATTCGCTTGTGCATTATACTAGTGGTATTTAATTTAATTTGGCAAACATAAGTTATCATTTGAGTAAAAGTTGATCATTGTTGCTAATGATGTGAGCAAGTTTGAAATTGGGTGATGATGGAACAGCCTAATTTTGGGTTCATTGATGCCAAGAAAGCTTAGGAGAATAACTTTTTAGATTTTTAATGAATAAATGATATTTCCTAAATATACTTGTACAAGAGACTAGATGGATAGAAAGTCATATAAAGATCTATGAATCCTTATTATGCTTGACATTTATCTCTAATACTTATTTCTGATAATTTGAAATTGTTCAGTCACCCAGCCGACTCATCAGTGATACACAGTTTGCAATTTTTAAAGTAGTTTTTTGCATTTACAGCAAGAGGAGGATACTGCTGTTCTGTACTTTGTTCATTCTTGCACGTTTTTTCAGTCACGTGTAAAGTAGGAGATCTATGAATTTCAGAGGCAAAATGAATATGGGAGTGTTTTTGATACATGTGGGAAAAGTGAATGGAAACAGATTGTTAATTCAACATGGATGATTGTGGATTATGTGGTAAGATTGTCCGTGGCCTGAGGATAACTAGAGAAAATTTTCTTATGATGTGTGTAGGGTTGATGTTGATGAGTTAGTTTGGACATTCATGGAATCAAAACAGCGTGACAGGCATGGAGGTTGTGGTGTTAAGTTTTTGGGTCAGATAACTAGTCATTAAGCTCTAGGATAACTTACATTGTTGCTAAGATATGTACTTGATTTGGGCTTTTTTAGTGTTATTCCATTTTTGGTTTCACCTTTTACACGTAGGGCAGGTGATGTCTCCGGATATTTCTTTCTATGTTTTAACCTTTGTCTGATTGGTCATATATTTTTTATTTTTTTGTTACATGTAGAGGGAAGAATGTGATTCTGTAAGGTGGATCTTTTTTAATAGGTTATTCTGTTCTGAATCAAACAAAAGTCAAATATATTAGTGATGTATATTGAAACTTAATTGCATACACCTCCCAGAAATATTTTCTTGATGCTGAATATGAAGACGAAGTTATGGGTGAGGATGATAACATGGTTCTTGTCGATGAGGAGGGTAATGAAATACCTCCTTCTCAAAGGTATGTGATTAATTTAATCTCTCGGCACTTGTCCTGAATTTTGCATTACTATTTCACAGGATCCTGTCCTTATACTACAATCATATAATGGATTTCGTTCATTGGTGCTGCTTAGCTCTTGTGAAAAATAGCGGTTTATGCTTTTAACAGTGAGGGAATCTGCATAGCCTAAAAATCATGCGTAGACAAACTCTTGGTGCCTTGATATTTTTCCACAGCATGCATGTCCTTTTTGCTGTATAGTGTACTTTTAATCTGGAAATCACACATAAATGCAAATTCTGAAGGGTACAATTTTTTGTGCTAAGCTGGTTTGTTTAAGGCCGGCCTTCTTTTCAATTTAGTTTTATTTTCAGTACTGAGATCCGGCAGAATGCAATTTCTTCATGTCACATTTTTTAACGTTACTTGAGTAACTTTTATAGTTGACTTGTATGGAGGGTAAATTTTTTCTGCTTTCATTTGCATGATTTCTTGTTGTAAACTGTTGTAGAACAAAAAAGACAAAGAAAGTAACAAGGGTAGAGTTAAATCGTAGAGCTAGGAGAAAAACTGTACTGAAAAAAGAGGAAGAGATGAAAAAGGTGGAAAAACTTTGCAAGGAGATTGACAGGTAATTAATTTGTTTAGATCACTTTTCGGTAAGTGGTTTATTTCTTGAAGATGCATTAATTTGCTTATTGTTTTCATTTGCAACAGCCTACCAGATATAATCAAAGATATAGCAAGAGATGACGAGGAAAAAAGCAAAAGACATATTAGACGTGTCTTAGCCAAACAGGAGCGGCTCAAAATGGGTCCACCTCGTCTTGGGAAGCACAAGTAATAATATGATTTTTGGATTTGCTAAATTTCCATTTACTGATTTTGTTAGTAGATTACTATCATTGTCATTCCATGATAATGGTTTGACAATCACAAATTGGTATCCTTAAACAATAAAAAACATAACGGTTACAGAACTTGTTATGCATGATAATCAAAGAAGTACAGCGGAAATCGAATAGAGGAGTGAACAATGAGAAAGGAAAGGGGAGAAGAAGATCGTCAAGTACACACAACAATGAACACACAGATTTACGTGGTTCATCCCAACACAGGGCTAGTCCACGGATGGAGAGGGAGAGAGTTTCTTTCGTGGAGGTTAATGTTACAAATCTCTCAACTTATTCTCTTTGGAAAACCCTAATCAAACTTATATAGTGCTTGGGTATTCCAAGAGGGTACAAAGATCAAAATGCCCCTTATACTAATTACATTATTAGTATCATTCAAAACATAATACAACAATCTCCACTTTGTCTTGAATGTTGGCTCTACCTTGACCAAGCCTCTCCATCAGGACCCACAAGAGGTCAGCTGTAGCCATACACGTTGAGCAAGTCCAAGCAATACTTGAACTTACTCTCAATCACGCCCTTTGTAAACATGTCCGTTGGATTGTGTTTAGTGCTGATTTTCAAAATCTTTATTCTGTCTTCACTTCTGAGAAAGTGGTACCTGACATCAATGTGTTTCGTACGATCATGAAACACATTGTCCTTTGTTAAACAAATGGCACTGAAACTGTCACAGAAAATATCAGCTTTGTTAATCTACACTCCAAAGTCTCTAAGTAGCCTTTTTAACCAAATTCTTTCCTTTACAGTCTCAGTCATTGCCATGTATTCCGCCTCCGTAGTAGAGAGTGAAATAGTAGGTTGAAGTGTTGACTTCCAATTGACAACTGAGTCTGCCACAGTGAAAACATAACCTGTCAAGGATCTCCTTTGATTAACATCACCTGCATAATCGGAATCAAAAAATCTAGCTATGCTGCAGTTCTGCTTGACGCCATATATCAGCCCTACATCAGGTGTTCCCTTTAAGTATCTGAAAATTCTCTTCACGGCTTTCCAATGTTCCTTGTCAGGATTTGACATGTACCTATCGACAACATTAAGAGGATAAGTTAAGTCAGGATAGGTACATACCATGACATATATCAAATTGCCAACGGCCTGTGAATAAGGGACATGCTCCATATGCTCCTTCTCTGTTTGAGACTGTGGAGACATAGCTGATGACAAATGAAAATTCCTGTCAAAAGGCATCCCAATGGCTTTGCATGAAGCCATACCAAATCTACTAAGAATCTTCTCTATGTAGCTACGCTGATGGAGAAAGAGTCTTCCTGCTTTCCTGTCTCTTTGTATCTCCATCCCAAGTATCTTGCCAGCTGGGCCAAGATCTTTCATTTCAAATTCAGATTTCAAGACATTTTTCAAATCTTGTATCACCTTGATATCTTTGGCTGCAATCAAGATATCATCCACATACAATAGCAAATATATATGTGTGTCATTCTCTAATTGTTTAACATACATACATAAATCATAGCAGCTACGAGCAAAGCCAACTTCAGTGATAAAAATGTCAAACCTTTTATACCACTGTATGAGAGATTGCTTAAGTCTATACAAGGACTTCTTCAACTTGCAAACCAGGTCTGATTTCTCCTTGGTGACAAAACCTGTTGGTTCCATCCAAATTTCTTCTTCTAAGTTACTATGTAAGAAGATTGTCTTCACGTCAAGTTACTCTAACTCCAAGCTTCTTGCAGCCACAATTGCTAGGAGCACTTTAATAGACGTTTATCTAACTACTGGTGTAAGAACATCATTTTAATCAATACCTTCTTGCTGTGAGCAGTCCTTAGCTACCAGTCTCACCTTGAACTGCACGCCTTGACTGCCTTGTGTTCCTATCTTTCTTTTGAACACCCACTTGCAACCAACAACATTCTTTGCTTTAGGACGTTTCACCAAATCCCATGTATGGTTCTTGTGAAGGGATTGAAGCTCCTCCTGCATGACAACTGTCCAATTTACAGCATCCAAGCCTCTAATGGTAGCATCATAAGTGGGTGGGTCAACTTGTTCTTCCACGTCATTCGCTACCTACAATGCAAAAGCAATCAAGTTGTTATACCTGTACTTGATCAGAGGCTGAGCGGCTCTTCTAGGACGATCCCTAGTTATGCACCTGGATGGAATTTCTTCCACATCATCCACACTGCTGCCATCAACTTCATCTGGCGAGTCCAAATCAGGAGTCACCTGTTTAGAACTAGTAGACTTCAGGCTAGGTCAGGCTAGCCTGCACCCTGACTAGTAGCACCAACATGCGTCCAGGCTAGGTCAGGCCAGGTCAACCCTTATGGGTCATGATGGCTCTCATTTGTTATAGGTGGAGCTTGATGGAAGTCAAGGTGGAGATTTGAAAAGAATGTGATTTTCATCTTGTTTGTATTTTTGATTATGATTTGTAACTTAATGTACTCAAGGGTATTGTTGGAATTTGGGGTTTGAGTATAAAATCCCAAATTCGCCCAAATTGAGATCAGAAGAAGAAGTTTTCTTCCTTTGCTTCTTTTCCCTTTGTAACCCATCCACCTCATAGTGAAAACCATCTAGAGAGCCATCCGTGGAGTACCCAAAGTGAAGGGGAACTATGTAAATCATTTTGTGTTTGAATGCTCAAGATCATCTCCTTCTTCCTTGCAAAAATCGAAGCAAACAGAGGCTAAACGTGCCGGCGAGGAGCTTCAGAAATCCGGTGACGAGCTCCTAAATCCGTGATTTTCGACCTCGATTTGGGCCCCGATTTCTTCCGAAATCATAAGGCTTTTATTTGTGGAAGCACAACAGAACTTTAACCAGTTCACTCCGTGTCCAATTATTGAAGCACTCTGAGTCTCTAATTTGAGTGATGCTTCTGGTAACTAGTCTCTTTTCTGCTCTTGTCTGATATGGTCCTTTCTGAATTATGGACTTACATAAGTATATTTTTCCACAGAGGTAGTACAAAGAAGCTAGATTGCCTAGGATGCTATTTTGTTCTAAGATTTAATCATGGCATGGTGGTTAGTAGTGTCACATCACATATTATAATGTTAGAAAGTATCTTTACTTATTCCATCAGTCTGTCTTTAGTTTTTCTATGATAGCCCCTCTTTGCAGAGGGTTGAAGGCATCTAATATTCTTTGTTACATTTAAATTTACAGGTTTCAGCCTGCACCACTTCAGGTTTTGTTGTCTGAGGAAATTTCTGGATCTATAAGAGAGCTTAAGGTGAGCTATACTGTTTGTCTTTGCTGTACACTTATTTCAAATACTTATACATTGTTTTTAACATTTTGTTAAGGGTTGTTGCACCCTGGCTAGAGATCGCTACAAGAGTCTAGAGAAACGTGGACTACTTGCACCCCTGGCTAGGCGCCCCAGGTTAAGGTCATCCCCTCCCCAATCTTCTGACTTCCTAAATGCATGATCTCATTTTTACAAAATGAAGCTGTGTTCTGTGTGGCGTAAAACAGTGTTGTAAAAAATGTAAAACAGACATTATATGGACTCAAAATTAAAACATTTTTTAAAGAATGTGATTTAAATTGCCGTTTTAAAAAATGGTATTAATAAAAATTAATACATGTATAAATTTCAAAACGTACAAGTATAACAATCATCAAAATAATCAAACAAAATAAATTAGAATTCAATTGTATCTAATACAAATGCAAAACGTATTTTTTGTGTGTAATTGTCACTCAATAATAAATACTTAAAACTCAAAACATAAATAAATGAATGAAGTGCACGATTAAATTTAGTTCAAGTTACACTGTTTTGTTTCACTCGTTAAAGAAATGTTTTGTTCCTACGTAATGATGTTTCCTTTCTTGAACAGGAGGTGAACTCGCGCGAAGAGGACTCCTGCCCATTCCCACCGGTAGAAAGTGAAGGTGGCCTTAGAGCTTTGTGGCAAGTAAGAAAAGCAGAAATTTCCGGAAGGACTATTCGATATTGTAAATTTTGAATTTGTGTTACCGGTATGGTCTGATTGGTTCCCCGAGTTTTATTTCGCCTATCGTAATCCCAAATTATGTGCCGTCTGTTTTCCTTGTTAACAAATTTTTCTTCTGTGCATTAGAAATAGATATCTGACCCTTCGTGGCGTGCAGATCTCCAGGCAAGATCAGGGACTGCCTTGGTCTTTAATTTTAATTGGGTATAAACTTTTAATATCATTGTTATTATATAAATTTTTATTACTTTAATTATTACGTAGTTTTAATCTTATTTATTTTACGGGTTTTAATTTCAATTTCACGAAGCTAGTTAGAGTTCTCTGTCACCGGTGTTACACCATAATTGATTGGGATTTTCATATTATTTTATGGTTTCGTTTAAAAAGTGAGGTTTGTAGTGATTTTTATTATGTGTATATATATTTTAATAAATGATATAATAAGTATAAATATTTTAAATTGTCAGAGAAAAAAATTAAAAATAAATCTTTTTATCTCAAGAATTGTGTTAACTTAAAAAAGTGTAAGTTTTAGACTTAACATAATGTAGTTGTCAAATAAAGCGTATACACCGCAAATACAAGCATGCCTTTAAAATTACAATTATTTTAAAAAATATTTAAAAATTAATAATTGCAATTATTTTGTTTTCATTTTATTTTATCATTTTCTTGCACGTTGATCCAAAAAGTTAGTCACATATTTCTTGTTCTTCATACTTCACATTTTTTCCTTGACTTTACGTAAAAAAATCCGAAAAAATTATCCTCTCTCTCTTACAACACATTCTGTTCTCATGTACACGATTTTTTTGAAAAAACAGGAAAACAAACTTTTTAAGCATAGAAAAGATAATTGAGAGGGATATATAGATATTAATGGAAAAAATCGAATATTGTTTTTTTAATTTGTTAATATTTTAATAATAATAAAAAATTTAAATTTTCTTTTTCATATTGTTGAGAAACACAAACCCATGGTCTTTACGAGAAATCTTGAAACTAAAGAGTGGTTTAAGTCCTTGAAGTACGAGAAATGATAAAAAATAGTAAAAAATTAACTTAATATATTTTACTATTTATTATTATTATTTATATTTTTTTAAAACATAAACCTTCTAAATGACATTTATGTATTTTAAATTATTTTCGAATAACATATATGTGAAAATCTTTTTTAGAAATTGGAATAACACACCGTAGACATCACGGTACGTAGCCATTATATAAGGTCGAAAAATAAGAATTTTAAAATTTGGAAAGATGATTTTTGCATTAAGAAAAACGTTAAAAAAGAAAAATGAAAATTTTTGAATGATCAGTGTGAGAAATGTTTGATACGTTCCCGAGTTCCTCCTGCCCACTACGAGAGACCAAAAGATTGCGGAAGGCCGAATACCGAAGTGCGCTTGTGGTTTCACTCGGTTTGCGCGGGCGTGTTCCTCCTGCCCTCCGCCGCTTCGATGGCGTCGTCGGCGAATGTGAGGCCGGTGGTGGTCAGGGTTAAGAGGAAGCAGTTCCAGGAGCCCCTCGACGCTTTCTGTACGCACCTCTCTGCCGTCTCGCTCTTAGCGCACGCGACGTTCTCGTTTACCTGTTCGTTTTCTTCCTTCCTCATCATTAGGGTTAGAGATCAATGAGAGACCCCTCAAACGGCCTTTTCTGGAGTTCGGGCGCTTGTCGATCTCGGATTCTGCTGGAAATGGTGGGTTTTGCCCAAACCCCTTATTCTCGGTTTCCGCTTTTATTCTCTTGTTTGTATGGTTTTATGTTTTTTTCTTTTTGTCTTTTCTATAGATAGCGTTGATGAAGCGCAGAGCAAGAAGGTCTTCGTGCAACGTATCGAGACCGTCAGTAGCGCCAACTTCACAAAAGATGTATTGGAGTCTTTCCTGGTAAATGTTTTTATTAATATGCAGCTATCCTACGATTCTTTGCAATATGATTCTTATGCTGAGTACCGCATGTTTTGCTTAAAAAATCTAAGTTTGGACCAATTTCTATATTCTATTCTCTAGCGGTAGTGCTAAGAATAACATGCTACTTATAAGATTTTCTTGGATCCTATGGTTTGAGGTATATCTTGGTGTCCTAATTTTTTTTTTTGAAATTGAACAGTCTCATTCTGCTGATATGGATGCATTTAGTAAGAAAATAGAGGAGCGGAGGCACATGCATAAACAAGACGGTGTAAGTGTGCCATCATGCCAATTGTTGGAATTAATGTGTCATGTTCTGCTTGTCATGCCAGTTGTGGGCATGCATCGATTCAGTTCAAGGCAGTGAGGAGCTTGGCAGGCTCCCCTCATTCTATTAAATTTTATTGGTTGATTGCAGTTGCTCTTGCATGTTATAAATCGACTCTTCCTATTTTTGTACATTTTTTATAGCAGGACCGTTGATAATCTTTCGTGGATATAAAAATTCAACATTCCCAGTGATGAATTGATCTTGATTTTAATACACGTTATCAGTTTTTCTTTTGAAAATACTATTTCCTAGGAGGGATAATAGGTTGAATGTATCCTATACTATATTATTATTTTTAATTTTTTTTGAGAAATTGTAGAGGCGGAATAAGGAGTGTTATATGACAAAAAAGTACTTTTATAATTAATAGAAAAATTTGAAGGGACATCTATTCACCTAGCTTTATTGCATGGTATAGACTGCAGAGTATTAAACCCTTAAACATGAATATGTACAACAAATTAGTGCAATAGAGTTATGGGAAGAGGAATATTAAGATGTTTTAGTATAGGAATGATTTCATATGAAATAGGATAAGATTTGCATGCATCGAGGATAAAGTAAGAGAATCATCTTAGATGGTTTAGTCGTATTCGTAGAAATCCTATAGATGTAAGGAAAGGAAAATTAATTAATTTAGATGAAATCAAAAGAGGTAGAAGGAGCATAATGCAAAAAGATTTAAAATTATGTAATATAAAGAAAGATTTAGTGAAGGATATGTATACATGGAATGGGAGGATTCATATGGTTCACTTACATAGTGGGATTAATTCAATGATTTTTGTTGTTTGGGCTAGGGTGAAATCTTATTCAAAAATAAGCTTCATCCAGAATGTTGAAGAAAGTAGTATTTGAAGGGAAGAAGGTGGAACCAAAGACATTTACAACACAGTTAAAGTGGAAGCCCAAAATGAAAGAGGCTGTAAGAACTCAAGCTCAATTCCTCTGGATTGCATTTCTCCTATCAGAAAATCACAGCACTCATTCATAACTAAATACTCCAACACTTGGTAGGCAGGAATTGCAAGAAATGTTTTCTTAGCCACCGTTAGCTTTCCTTTAACCAGGACAAAGATGTCTTTGCAGAAATCAATCATGATTTTTCATGGGAAAGCCGCCCCAAACCAACAAAGGTGTTACTTCTTTGGAGACTTTAGCTTCATAGTCGCAGGAGAGAAAAAGATGACAGATGTCTTCATCATGTAAACTTCCTAGTATGCATTCCTTGTCATCATCAGTAGTCCATCTACCATGATATTTTTTTGTGAAAGTTTGGACCTTGAGTAGTGTTTTACATTTTCAAAGCACCTTGAGGAATAGCTAGGGACTGTATGATTCCTGTTGTATGACATAAAAGAAATCTTCATAAAAAAATCTGGAATTTGGAATTGGCAAGGCACCGAACCAGAAGATTTTTCTCATTGAATAATCCTGAACAGTGTATCTTCAGGATAGAGGTTACCCCCAACACTTCATCTTTAATGTTTCTGCTCAAGTTTAGGTTTCACACTGATGTGCCATCTCAATTGCTGCCCATTTCAGTAATTGTTGTCCAAGGGTTGCAAGCAATTGCACAGGCATTTGGTAAAAGGAATCACAGGGCTTCATTGGAGATCCATCTTTCATTTGAGTGAGGGCTTTGTTTCCACTGCTGAGTTTGAATCAGAGATTGAATGGAGCAGATCGTGGGTGTTTAAGATGCCTTACCATACTTGCACAAGAGGACCTTATTAAGAAGTGACTGGTAATGGACCCCTCATTTACAAAGGCTTGAAGCATTTTCTCATGCAACAAGATGAAGCATATGATTATCTTTTGAAGTCCCTTGTCAAAGCCATCTTCTAAATGTATTCTTGAGTTCCTTGATCTCCTTTGCTAGTAGCCTAAAAATAGCCATGAGAAGTATTAGTCTTCCAAGTAAGATAGCCTTGATCACTCCTGCTGATAGCCTGAAAATAGCCATGTGAAATATTGGATTACTTTCAAGAACACTGTGAAGAAATATTGTATCTCGATTTCCACCTCAAGCCTATGCCCCTATCCTCAATTCTCTTTGTGGTTTTTTGACCGAAAGTAGAAGACCTAAATATCTGAATGGCATCTTCTCAACTTCGTGGTTCATAATCGTGTTTCTTTCTCCTTCTTGTTGTCACATATCCAGTACGAACTGTTGTTGGCTGTTCATAATCCAGCAGCTTGATTTCAATCAAAACAGACGCTTGAACTTCCCATGTTCCAAAAGTTTCCACCATGATTGGCATGCAACCCAAGTAGGACTTGGGAAGGCTCATGAACTTCACCATGGGAAATGCCTACTCCCAAGCACTATCAATGAAAACCCTGTCATGCTGAGGGAGGATTGGTGTTCTCTGCAAATTCCAGCAAGTGTTTTTGGTATTTTTGTTTGGAAGGTCAATGAGAGATGAATTTTCTAGGAGGAAAATTACCTTGTATCTGATAGGTGCCACCTAGGTGTTTGCCTTAAAAAGTATGCTGTATAGTAATAATATAGATGGCAGACGTGATTATGATTTAAGCAACAGTTCATTCCTATTAAGACCTCATGATCCAAAATAAACATATAGCAAATGGATGGTCATTCATGGATACCTTTTATTTATATTTGATAAAAAGAGAAGCAGGCTTGTTGTAATGATTGTGTTATGCCATCATTTAATAAAATTCAAGTACTTAGAATGGGTTTGGCTTTTTAGGGGGGATCCTAGAAATAAAATTCGAAAAGCCTTAGTCAGGAATTTGGTTTTGTCCATGGCCTACGACTTTAAGGGATGAAACTGGTGTTAAAAAACAAGAATATACCCAGCCAATTTATAAAGTTAATTGGGAATTCTTGGGTTAAATATATTCTTAATATATAAAAAGTTTTAATTATAAACATGCATCTAAATTTAAAAATAGGATGCTAGTTCAATTCAAGCTAGCAATCTAAAAACTTTAATTTTTATGATTGAGAAAGTAATGCACGATTGAATGTTAGAGTTATTACACTTTAAAAGTTAAAATTCTTGTAACTTGCGTCCTTATGTCATCTCTTCTTATGGAGGTGTAGTAATAGTCAATGAAATCAAGTCTTCCACCTTTCATTGCCTTTACATGGTATCAGATCTAGGTTTTTGAGAGAAAAAAAGAGAAGAGGAAAACTTAACCACCGTCACCACTTTGTTCTGTTGGTGATGGT
The DNA here is from genome assembly GCA_024699675.1 of Amphibolis antarctica. Lineage (NCBI taxonomy): Eukaryota > Viridiplantae > Streptophyta > Magnoliopsida > Alismatales > Cymodoceaceae > Amphibolis > Amphibolis antarctica. The sequence continues at coordinate 34,245 of JAMKPZ010000701.1, forward strand.
AGACACTAATGTTGTGTTCATTTAGCCCATGTTCATTCCCCTGTATGGAAACACATTCCTAACCTTTTGTTTTTCCTTTTTCTATAGAAGTTCCAGCTTTTCCTTGTTCCAACTACCATATTATGAACTTTCTGGATTTGAGTTTCTTACATTTTGAATTCGAAGCCAAAAGCTATGGCAAGAAATTCGTAGCCAAAAGCTTTTCAAAATCTTATCAAACTGGGCCTTAGCTATTGTTGGCCTCCTTGTTGGGATGGTAATGGATACATGCTGGTTTTGTTGTTACCTTTATGTTTTCTGTTTCCTTATCTGTGGATGCCTTTATGATAACCAATGTCTTAGTGCTGTAAGAATTGTATTTTGATTCGTGTTGTGAATTTGGCTGTACAAATTTGATTGGTGTCACTATACTGTCAAAGTTCCTACACTGGAATCATACTAATACCTTTGAAGTTTAGCATGTTACCTTTGTTGAGACATATCACTGATGTGTGACTGTGGACCGTATGCAATAAGAATCTATGTTGAACCCTAATGAATTGTAAACTGAGAGTAAACTATAAGAATCAATTTTTCTGAAACTTGAGTTTTTTCAGTCACACTCATGTAAATTCCGTTTGGTTGTAACCTGATGTTGATGAAATTTTGTTCACATTATCTTCCTCAGGGGAAGAAAGACCATCTGAGATCAGCAGCAGTACAAGATCATCAGGTAATAATTCATTTGACATTTTCATTTCTAGTTTCTGTTTTCACATGAAGACATCCCATTTTGACTATGTGGATATAATTAGGGAAACTGTAGTTAAATAATTTCATATTTTATTGCAATTAACTGCTCAAGTTGAAAACTAGCCACTCTGCAATCCACCAATTACTTTGATCTGAAGCTTTATGCATGTTTTTTTATTGATCTTATGGTTCATTTTGAATCACTTCTCTCAAACACAACTTCTCGTTAGCTTTTGGTTTACTTTTGTAGACTTTGGTTTTTAAGAAATAACCTAGATTTTTTTATTTTTTGGAGTTCAAACCTAAAAGTTAGTTTCTAAACTAAGTGTGTTTACTTGGTTGACCTTCACAAGAATGTTAACCTAGCTTTTTAATAGTCTTTTTTTTCTAAAAACTTGTTTAATGCATTATTTTCCTAAAAATTGGTTTTATTTTTCTGACAAATCCATAATTACTAAAGCCAATTGATAACTACAAAATTAAAGTTTATTGAAGTTTAGAATATTAACATGGAATATGTAGTACATTTGCAATATGACCAAACATGTATCAATAGTTTAATACAAGATTTAACAAAAATAAATTCTTTCTAACAAAAAAATTATATATCCAACTGTATATGCCTGCATTTCATCTTTTATTAGTGCATCTCCACATTATGTGATTTGTATAATTTGATGAAAATGCAAGGTATATGGAAATTTTTTATATAAATGAAGAGTTATTATCATGTTGGTACCTTTTTTTTTATGTTGGTACCTTGAACTATACCTAATTTTCACTGTGCTATCTTGAACTTCAAAATGATAACTTTGGTATCCCAAATTTTCATTATGTATCATTTAACTAAAACTTTTACTAATGGTGTTTATTTTTGTTGTATTTTTTTGCTATGCCCTTCGAATAGTTTTTATGCTCTGCTATGGAAGCACTCCACTATCTTACCCCATTCATGCATGCATCTGTTTTTGCCTCTTGGTGTTGTCAATACTCTGTTTCCTCTTGTTGCTCTCCCACCTCTTGCTGCATTTAGGTTTGGCTGTCGCCCACATACAACAGCAGTTGGTCCACTCTTCCCCCAGTTCGTTCTACACCAGTGTTCTATTGAACCCTAACTGCATGGATTGTTGTAACCCTACATTGGTGGAAGTCTCATATACTAGGTTTTCCCTTTTAGAAGCCATGGTGGTATGTAAATATGTCATTCTGGTAACATATCTCAAGGAAGTAGGACGTGGATGCCCAAGCAACTGATGATGGCTCTTGTATTGGTCAAGGCAAGCTATTATAAGTATGATATTTTGAAGGCATTAAAATATGGAATATGTTTATGTGACTTGATGAGGGATTATTGTTTTATGCAAGCTGCAAAAATTGTGCGGTATTCTTATAAGTTGTTTTGGAAATTCGTAATTCTTTTCTTACATTGGATGAAATTTCACCATTTATTAGATTCTCAAGGGAAAAATAAGTTTGGTTTCCTTTTTCTGTTAGAATTCTTCGAGAAATGCTCGCTTCAAACAAATATGGAAGAGTAGAATGGCAGATGGGACACAGAATGAGAACGATTTACATGAGATATGCCATGTATATGATGTTGTTCGTACTGATTCTGAAAGAAAAAATTGTTGTGAGGTGAAAGAGCCAAAGTAAGTTTGTAATTGGATATTTGTTTTTTCCCATTGATTCCACAGAATGGCAATGATGTTTCATGTTGATATGTAGGAACAGTACTTCTGACAGTACTGAATTGTCTAAGTTTCTACCTCTGTTAAAGGAGCATCTTCCAGCAGCAGCTATAGAACTTGAATCAGATCTAGAACAAGGTCAGGGCTTAGGATCTATGCAGTGCATGTTGTATTTTATTAAATTTTTTTTTTCTGATATCCTTTTTGTCTTTTTTTCTTAAAGTGCACGATAGATTTTTGGTGGTCTCAATGAATGCTGCTTGGAATTTTCTGTTGTCTTTGTTTTATAATCTCACGTTAAATTCAATAACTTATCTAGATTTGAAATTGACCTGTTTATTAAAGAAGTTGGTAAGATACTATTTTGGAACATGGTAATATGAGTTTTTAGTCAAGCAAGATGAAGATCATATCTAGTTTACCAATGTCAATTCTGACATCATTGTTCCATCAACTTGTTCACTTGTACCAATTTCAGGTAGGGCTTTATCTTGATCATTTTTGTTTGTGCTTTTCAGTCATGAATGTTGTCAAAAGTAGCCCCATTGTATCTCCACTAGTACATACCTAAGTTATAAGGAACAGTTTCTATAGTGGTCTGAATTGCGCAAGTTCACAATTCAAGATGTTTTTCGCCTATTTTTTGTCCATGACTCTGCATCTTTAACTGTTTTGCATTTATAATACGTAGACAATTTTGTGTATGACATATACACTGTTGAGAATAACATCAACACGAGGGATGAAGGATCGTCTAGTGAGTACCCTCTGTAAGTTTGTAAAAAGCTCTTCTCTTTTGTCGTTCCCAGTTGTTATATTTTGCATCTTTTAAAACATTTGTGCAATGCCTTTTCCAGGATACAAGTCGATGATGATGCTGATTATTATGATGAGCCATGTGAGTCTGAGTATGATAGTGAGGATTCAAATGGTATGAATGAAGTATTGCTTGCACTCGATTTTTACTGCTTTCTGCTTTGTTGTCTGCTTTCCTTAATGTTTTTTTTGGCTGCAGCCGAAAACAGCGATCTTCATGATTATCCTGATGAGGAATCTACGGAGGATGATGAACGGTCTGACGTGGACGAGCGATTTAGTGAAGAAGATGAGTCTGAAGCATCAGGAGACTCATCTCACGAGTATGATGGGGAAAATGGGGAGTTTATGGGTATGACTGAAGAGGAGATAATGGATCTGAGAATGAGGTATTGTTGACCACCTTATGATTTCTGATGATATGGCTCTCTTTCGTACGCTGGGATATGCAAAGCTGTATAAAATTTAACCGTATACCCCTTTTTCTGTGTGTAAAATTGCTGCTCTCCCTGTTATGCTGTGTTTCTATAAGGTGGTGTGATACTTCTTGTCATCTAGTCCAAAGCCGAATCAGCTTGTTGTGAGTAGTTTACTGCACTCTTTACCAGCTACTCTGAAGTGGAATGGGGACATCGCACCATCTGTTCTTCATTGGAAAGGGTAGTTTCCATGTTTTCGTCCGTTCTTAGCAGAACTAATATTGTACGTCACGTATACCCAGGACTCGACCTACCTTCCTGTTATCTTTTGAACGACACGAATAGGTGCATTTGAGGATAGTTTTTTAAAAAAAATTTGAAAGTTAGATGATAAAAATTATATAATAATTATATATAAAGTTAAAATTATTTTTATAAATAAAATTAAAATTATATAATAATTTAAATGATAAAAATTTATATATTGAGAGTCAAATGAAATCAAAGGTAGACAATTCCTTACGAGGAAAGGAACACATGTAGCAATAATGACTATTTTCTGAAAATTGAAAGATATAATCATGAATTTACAAGAGATTTATTTTGTAAAGATTTGAATTTACAATTTTAAAATTTTAAAAATAATTTACAATCATCATCAGATATTATTATTTAAATCTTATCATTTATTTTTTACTATGTATTTTACAGTTTCATTTATTAAATAATTTTTATATAAATTACTATTCATTAAATGTAACATTTTACATAAATTTTTATACTATTATAATAATTAATATAATAAATACTACTTATTATCTTATTACATATTTTATTTATTATTTATTGTAACTTAAAAAAAATACTACGTAATTTCTAAAAAATTATAGACTTCATTCATTACATTTAAACTCACCAGAACCATTATTTACGAGCTTTAAGCACGTCACTACCGTCCGATTTCCAATGCGTCGAATTCCTCCAACCAATCCGTAGTGGAAGCACGTGTGGCTGCCTCCACTGTCGTCGTCGTACACCACTACTAGGCACGTGCAGCCTTTGGCGCACACGCTGGCACGTGGTAATGTCGGCCATGGGTGACGAGGCGCCTACCAACTCGCTCATCCCCACCGCCGTAGCCGTAGGTTTCGTTTGACTCGTCTGTTTTAAAATTATTTTTAAAGTAATAATTATTTGTATGTTTTTTAATATATTTTTATCATAATTTTATCATTATGATATTTAATTATATCATCATGATATTCAATTATAACATCATTTATATATTTTCGTATTATATATTGAACTTTATTTTAATTTAATTACAACAAAACCTGTTTACGGGTAAAGTGCTTCAGCTTCAGAAGTCGCAAAAATCGGGCCCCAAACAAAGGATGCCTAATTTTGGGCGAATAATGGTAAAGTTGCAGCAACCCATTATTTCCCAACTGTAGGAATCCGAGCGGTGCCCAAAACATTGCTGGAGGTAAGGCAACTTTGCTAGTGCGGATCTATTGGCGGTCAGCTTTAGTTTCAAACGTTGGACTTAAAAGCAACACTTAAAAAAGGAGCGACGCATGACGGCAAGGTATACTTTGGAACTGAAACAACTCGACAAGAATGGAACCGCAGCAGCAAGGTATCGATCTGCAAGCGGCGGCAATGGTGCGAGCAGCAGCGGCAGGGGTGAAGGGGTAGTTACATCCTTTACTTGGAAGAGGGGAGAAAAGTGGCAAGCTTGCGCTCCTTCGATCGTCTGAAAAATAACTGCGTTAAAGTAGTGTACCTGGATTGGAGACCGATCTGGTTGTTTCGGCATTATATCGTCCACTTAACCGTCCCCCAATAACTCAGAAATCTACAAAAACAATTTGCATTGATTGTTTCTAGATTCTATACAGAAAATGATTGATTTTTGAAATTAATACGAATATGTAATCACCAATATTTAAATCTTGGTGGAAAATATAAAATGACACGATTTTAATCAATTCAACTACTAAGGTCTTGTTTGTTTTCGGTTTTAACTCGTTTTAAAAATTGAAGTTGAAAGTAGTAAAATAAATGAAATTGTATTGCATAGGAAATAATATAATAGAAGTTTATGCATGATGATTTGTGCAATGATAATGACATATAGAAGTTTGTATTAAATTGACTTCACAATAGATAAAACTGAAAACAAATGAAGCTTAAAAAAAGGGTGATAAATTAGTAATCACAAATAATAGGTTGAAACAAAATACACAATGCAATGAGAATTGAAGTAGTCAAACAAGCATATTGTTAGAGTAATAATGTACTAGGATTATATGAGTGTTGCAAGTTTAGTCCTACATTACTTAAGATATATTTGTCCTCTCTATCTAACCTTTTATATATAGATGCTCATGTTTGCTAATAAGATTATTTCACTTCCACCTATTCCCTTTGTTCCAACATAATATTAGAGTCAGGCTTTGAGAGTTAAATAGTGTGAAAGATCAATGTAGGAAGAAGGAAAATCCCAGTTGTCATCCTCCTCTTGACCACTACCATCATTAACCCTTATTCAGGTTGTTGCCACCCTTCCCTTGCCGTCGGTCACCAAGTTTTTTTTGTTTCCCTTTCTCTTTGCCAACATTTCCAAGGTCCGTGGCTACGATCTTGCCATGGCCTCCACTCTGACGCTCATCCCATGTCTAGTCCCCCACCCACTTTCCAACTATTCCCAACCACCACCATTGCCAACGCCTACCTTACTCCATTCTAAATAATACTCAGATACATAAATAATCCTTAGATCACATCAAAATATAAGTGTAATGATACTAATATATATTTCAATAATTTTGAATAATTTAATAATCCTCATCAAAAAATATATATTTAATTTTCTGCAGTGAAAACATTTAAAATTATTAAAAAACATATATTTCAATACATGCTTAGATGCCTAAATTCTGCTTAGGTGCCTACCTTAAAAATGTGTAGAGACGAACGGTGAAAAAAACAGGTTTTAAAACAAGGGAGAGAAGAAGTTGGATGGAGTAGGAGAATGAAAAAAAATAGAGGACAAAATAAAAAGGAGAGAGAATCGGGAATGAGTAAAAAAGATGGAGATTTAAAAAGGAAGAATGAATAATATGGGAAAATGACAGAAAAAGTGCATGCGTCCGTAAAAAAGAAAAAAGGTTAAGATGACTAAACAAGGAAAAGGTTCTAGTTTGTACAAAGTAATCGTATTTGTGTTATTAATCAAGTAAAATAGATTGATGTCCATCCCTACATGTTGTGAAATCAAACGTGATTGACTTCACTCTGTGTCTGTGTTTACAAACAATGTGATTGATCATCATTCAAGTTCGTTAGCTGTTGTCAGTTGTCACTATTGCTACTATTACCACAACTACCACTGTTCTTTTATACTGTCTGCCGTGATTGCCTACTTCCGTTTGAAGTGATTTCTTTGTTTTAGTTGACATCAGTTAGTCGCAAGTCATGCATCTTAGATGCTCTAGCTTTAGGAGTGCCAAAACAAATGGATCATCGTATAGATCTGATTAGGTCACTACTAGGTTAAATAATTTGTTTCTTAGTAGACAAGCAAGGGTTGTTCCACACATAATCTTTCAAAAAACATGGTTCACTGTAAACCTCTCATCATCCACGAAAGAGAGAACACTGAAGGGGAAAAAAGAAGAAATTACCGCTAGTTGGAGTCGATCAGGTCGCGCAAATCTGCATGTCCAAGGCCCTATCAGTTCGGATCAGGAGATGGCTGTTGTGGCCTTGGCCACCTGTCCTGCGGCCTCCGACGAAGATAACATCTCCTCCGCCACAACAACCAAGCCATGGAAGGAAGGATCAAAAATGCCCTAACCGATGCAAAGAAACAAGAAGACTCGAGGCACCTGATTATCTCCTCTCTTTCTCTGCCGTTGGAAGCCAAAAACCAGGAAGGTGACTTAGGGTTAATGGCGGGCGTAGATGTGATTTTTTTATTTTTATAATTAAATTAAATGAGTTTTTTATCATTAAAATAATATCTTAATAATTTAAAAAATTATTAAAATATTTTTTGTAATCTTATAAATTTAAAATTTTTAAACGTAATAAATTATTTTAAAATAATAATTTTAAAAAAAATTTAAATTAATTTTATTTTCTTATCTTCTATATATATATTTACAATTAAAATGATATTATATTCAAAATTTTACAAATATAATAAAATTATCTTAAAGTAATACTTTTTTTAAAAAAAATTGACTATATCCTTTGTAAAAGGTGTAAATAAAATTAGATCAAAGACCTAAACCATAAAATCATATTTGAGATGAAAGGTGTGCTCACTGGAAGTTTTTTTAGTTTCAGGATTTAAAAAGAATTGAAATTAAAATTAGTTTTTTATACAAAGTTAAAAATATATAATAATTTAAATAATAAAAAATTATATATTAAAATTTATATAATAATATTATTAAAAATAATATTAAAATTTTTTTTAAAATTACTTACAGACAAACCCGAAGTCACCAGTGCCCCCCCGTACGCTCTCACAAGTATAATTAGATAAACAACAAGAAGCCAAAAAAGAAGAAGAAGGCCATCAGTAACGACAAAATAACAAAAAGAGGGTCCCACTCACGTTGCAACGACCTTTTCCTTTACACTATTTTCATTAAATTTCATTAATAATCTTAACTTTATTGTTTACTATTAAATTTTTTATTAAAAAATATAACATTTAAAATTTTAAAGAGATATTCTTGAATTTAAAATAATATTTTTATTTTAAAATCCTTTGTTACATCTGATTTTACTTGTGTTTGAACTTTTATCATTAATAATCTCAATTTCAACTCAGGTAACTAAAATTTTTATCAAAAAAGAGAAGTTTAAAATTTTCTGAAATAATCAACAGAATACTTTTAACTTTATTATAAAAATTTCATTATTTCTATTAAATCAAATACTCTAAAAGAAAGCAAGAATAAAAGTAGACTAGATAGAAATGGGAAAGAAGAAATTAAGGAGGGATTTATGTTTTTAAAATTAATAAAAAATGATAAAATTTATCAAAAATATCTACAACATCGTATCTGAACGTCTAAACGTATGGTATGCTTGTGTGGGCGCCGCCTCCGGGCGTCGGTGTTATTTCGCTGGGAACTGAGGGGGTGCGGGGAAAAGATTCCGTTCTCGTTTGTCAATTGATTTGTGAAGATTTTGTTGATGTTATCGTCACAACACCTGTAATAGTTGAGAATGATCTGTTGCATTTCATCACTGTAACCATATCTTGGTCCACTTGCATCCTGCAAAGTACATTTGACAGCGATTTCCTATAATAAAATTATATATCTATTTTACTCTTTGCATTCCATTAGCAAACGTAATTACCAGGTATTAGAATTTGTTTAGGAATAAAATTTGTAAATTTTTTTTATTTGTGAAGTATATATTTTAATTTTTTCATTTATGTTAAAATAAATAAATAAATTTACATCGTATCAATCTAAAAAATTGTAAACGTGTTATTCATTTAATACGTAGATTTTACCCCCCAAAAAAAGTCTTAATTTCTTGGATCACAGTCAACGTTGATTACGTCTCGAAATTCAAAAAAAAAATCACAATTACCACTAAGATATTTAAAAAAATTCTGATTTAAAAAAATTGTAAAGCTACGATACCTACAATATTAACGAAAAATTGTTCATAAGTTATTTTTTAAATGTGATTTTTTTTTTAATATTAGGGTGGTTATTATTTTTCTTATTTTAAAGCAGATTAAAAGACTATTTCATCAAAGTTTGCAAGTTTATCTTTTGCTTTACCTAAATTTCTGAGAAGATTTCTTAAAATATATTTGGTAATAAAGTGTTACAGTTTCAAATATTATAGAAAATTAGAAGTTAGAATCTTATTATCAAATAAAGTTAAACTTTACATTGAATTGTGAGATGAAAATTTGAACGTAAGGACTTGCATGATGATGATGATATACAAAAGTTTACGTATAATAATTAAAATTGAAATTAAGAAATTATTATCAAATAAAACTTTAACTTTATTTATTTTACTGGCTAAGACTTCGTCTGGGAACGAGGTTTCCCCAGGTTTTTATTGTATGAAGTTTATTTTTTAAGAAATAATGTAATAAAAGAGAAAATAAAAAAGTCAATTAAAAAAAACTTAAACCACTGGATTACCTGAAATGTAGATTTTGCTAAAAAAAAAATCTGAAAAAGTTAGATCAAATCCACCGCCATCTCGGCTACATATATATTATTTATAGCGACAATTTTCAGGGATGGCTTTGGAACCACACCCCTCCAGCCTCCAGAGCCTCAATATTTGAAAAACATTGTGCAATGTTTTTTTTTAAGTAAGGAGGGAGAATGCTGCGCCGTCGTGCAATCAATCCCTTGCCATCCATTCCATATCTAGGCAACAAGAAGTTTATGTGTAGAGATTTGTGGGAGGATGTGGTGTGTGTGTGTGTGTGTGTGTGTGTATATGGAATGACAGACAAGAGATATACTGATCTAGCAAGACAAGAAATTAACCTACGCCATGCCAAGGTGAGCATATATCAGATATCTGATATGAATACCTGAGGTAGATCGATGTGCATACCTGAATATGAAGTGGCTAGTAGAGAGGTGCTGATCTTCCAAGTTCAGATAGAGAAAATGAAGTTTACAGGCAGCAGAAGGGACTGAACCCTTCCATCTGCCCACAAGCCAAAACCAAAGGCATGGCGAGCATGATGGAGAAGATGGGCACATGAAGAACCAAGAAAACTTCACCATCAACCGATCGATCAACAGCTTGTGAAGTTTAGACGGCAATGCACGTGCCCTGCTTCTCCATCATGCACACCTCACCTCCTCCTCCTCCTCCTCCTCCTTCTTCTTGCTCCACACAGACGGACCTCCCCCTCACCCTCTCTATATATCTTTAAGTTGCAGATCAGACACCTGTGGTCTGTGAAGTGGAAGAGGCTTTTGATGGCAAGCTCCATCATAAATACCCCTGCCTTTTCCTTTCCACTCCTCCTCCTCCCAAAAAATTTACCTGGCCTCTTTCTCTTCTCTGTATGTTTCTGTTCCTCCTCTCTCCTTTTGTAGCTAAAAAGGAAGCATGGATCCAAGGAGAAAGAAGAGTGATAACTAGCAAGTGCATATGCAGGGATGGAGGCCGGGACCTCAAAGGCTGGAAGACACCAAGCTAGCCTAGCATGAGGGGACCCAACTACACGTTATTTGGTATTGAAAACTAGCAGAATAATTGATTGGGAGCTAGTAAACTTAACTGCGTGGTATGGGTACCTATACGTTGTGCTCCGCGCACCGATTTTATTAGATTTTTAAAATTATTTTAACGTTATTATTATTATATAATTTTTAATATATAAATTTTTTTCACTGTTTCAAACACTATCAAACTCTCGAAATTGAGCGCAACTAACCCTAAATGAGGCCTAAGAGCTCATTTGTTTACTATTTTTTCAGCTCTAACGACTGTGTACCGTTGACATTATACAGTATTTTTATCAAACGACATTCAAAGATACCAAAAAATGTTGCACAAATTAGGGTTAAACCTAACAACGTTATTCGCGAGAGAGCCTATGTGCACAGCAGGCACACAGGGTTTGGTATCGATACTAAACGACGCCTAATTAGGCAACCCAGTGGCTTCATATTCTCTATCAATAACCACTTCATGCTTATCTGCACTCAAGCAACTACATCACGAGCATGTTCATTCTTATACATGTTTGTATCAAGTTCAACATGCATGCATGTACGTACGTACGTTCTATTTTTTATATACGTATGTAAATATTTAATGCAGATTTAAAATTTTGCATTGAAAAAAATACTCAAAAATCACATGTATATATATAAATAAACAACAAGCAACAATGTTTAATGTGTCAATGTGAATCAAGATACCTATGACTTCGTTTGTTTATCTAATTTTAATTTTAACTTTAACTCTGTATAAACATCTATACGTCATCATTACAAATTACTATATATAAACTATTACTTCACAATTTACTATATATTTCTAATGTCATTTGTGAATTTACTTTTTACCGTTATTAAAGATAAAGTTACGGTTAAAGTTAAATAACAAATGAGAATAGATTTAGAGTCATTGTAACAAATTGATCCATTCCTTATTTTTATTGATACGAGACCTTTTTGATAATCTCAATGGTTATTTGACCAGCCATCTTATCTGAGCCTCAATTTCGAAAACAGAATGTCTTAATTAATCACGATTCGTCAAAGTCATATTGTGTAAAAATTAACTAAGGGATTGTTTATTTTCTTAATTTCAATTTCAACTTCAATTCTACGTAAGCTCTTATATGTTATCATCATCGTATAACTTTAATACATAAATTTTTACCTTATAATTTACTATACAGTTTTATCATCATTTACAAAATTATCTTCAATTTCAACTTTCCACGATTATTAAAATTAAAATTAAAATTAAAATTAGATAAACACATAAGTCCTAAAAGATCATTCCTAAAGTCCAATGCCCAAGTCCAACTCAGATGCACACGTGTAATGATTAAGCCCAACACTTAATTAATTAGTCCAACATTCTCCAGCAAAGTCCAATTAAATTAAAGTATATACTACGTACTCTAGTAGAAATAATCAGTACTTCGTCGATTAATTAATTATATGACTTTATTATATGCGCAGTGTAATCTAAAATCCTTCCTAAATATGACTTTTGTTAGTACGAGGTGATAAAAGATCACATAATATTATTTAGATATTTTAAAAATTTTAAATCAATTAAATATATTGTAATTAATTGTTATTACTATATTAGGGAGCGTATTAAGGTGAAGGTATAATAAAGATCATTTCTATGTATTAAAGAGAAACGAAGGTTCATAATACAACGTAAGAATTTTTATGCTTCCACCACCGTAGTTTTTCATATTTTGCAGTTAGTCCTCGTTGGTATGATTTTTAACTTTATCATATATGAACATCCAATATGTTCGGACACTTCGCAATGTAATCTTTCAATCACATCGCTCGCTTTTATTCCCTGGTCTTTAAAGAAAGTAGAAGAAAAGTTCAATATTTAAACCGAGCATGTACGTACGTCAAGAAAGATTAGGACGGAAAAAGCGAACATGTGTCATATATATATTTCTTTAAAATTTAGGATTTAAAGTTTATTTGTACATTTAAAAAATAATTTTTAATAAAATTTGATAAATATAAAAAATAAATTTTAAGATAAATTTAAAAAATAGTTTTCCATTGAAATGATAATCGGGTAATTGTGAGACATTTATTAAGACTAAAGTCTTGAATTTTTACTTGAAAATAATATTACTATTCCGACGTCTTGTGAATTTACAACCGTCTTTTTAACCTTGACACTCTGATTTAATATTTAAGGTCCTATTTGTTTATAAATTTTACATCTATTTTTCATTATATATAATGATTTACAATAATATTTATTAAATAATTTTAATATTTTACATTAAAAAATCAAAAGATAAATCTAAAAAACAGCTTTCCATTAAAATGATAGTCTGGTAATTGTGAAACCTTTTTTAAGACTAAAGTCTCGCTCGTCTCTGAATTTTCACTTGAAAATTATATTCACAAGTGTCTTTTTAACCTTAGCATTCTGGTTTAAGATTTAAGGTCCTATTTGTTAAAAAAGAAGAAGTTGTATTTGTTTATAAGTTTTCCATTATATATATTTATTTTTCGTTATGTATCGTAATAATTTATAATAATATTTATCAAATAATTTTAATATTTTACATTAAAAAATTATATCAAAATACTTAACATCGTAAATCATGTAATTTTTTGAAAAATGTAAACATCATTTTACTTAATTCTACCTCTTAAACAAATATACGATAGGATTTGTGTATTTAAAAATTATTTTCTGGAAAGGAAAAAATATTTTCCTTAAAAGTGTCACGAGAATTAAGAGTGTGTTTCTCTTTTTTCTTTTTTCTTTTTTTTGCGAGTGCGTTTCCTTAGATGCGCCCAACATGGGCGGACGATTGTTGACGTGGGCGCCGCCCGAAACAGTTGCTCGTGTTCCTTCCCGTGAACGTGTTTGTGAAAATGCCTGAATAGCGAAACGACGCCACTCACGACTTTCTCCACCCACCCAGGTAATTTTTCCATTTTTATGAACCGCCGGCGCCGGTCACGTCTTCCTTTAGATTTCTTTTTCTTTCTTTCTTTTTTCAAATTTTTGCCTCAGCCGCTCTTTTTCTTTCAGTAAACAGTCGCGTCCAAATCTTAACTAAATTTTACGAAGAAATGAAGGAAAATTGTTTTACTTCTCTTAAAGAAACGAAGAGATCAACGTGACTTTAATTTCTTGGGATTCAGGTAATCTTGTTTGAACGGTAATCTTTGAAAACCAACTGGAATGATTCAATGCAAAAGTACTTGCAACTTGGGATTTAGGTCTCTCGGTGAATCATCGTCGGTGTTTACGAAATAATAATAATCATATTTGAGTGTACGCGGCACAACCAGGGTCCAAGGATGCCAACCGAAGTCCAGCTGCCTGTGGACCTCTGTTATTAAATGGAAATGGAAAGCTGATATTGTTCATGGAAAGCTTAACGACCAATCTTCGGGACAGCAATGGTGCTTGTGAAGATCACTGTTAGGTAACTGGGCATTCTTGCGACAGTGCTGGAGGCAACCAACATGAAAAAAGAAGGGGGGGTTTGTAATGTCTGAACCACCCACTGTTTTCCGGGGCTCCCACCGACATTGGGGGCTTTCCATGGCGTACGCGTCTGGACGTGGGGCTACAGTTTCACTTTGTCCTTTTCATTAAACAATTTATGTCAGAACCCTTCCGTTTCTTTATTGAACTCCAACTCCACTCCTGTTAAAGCTAATGAGCAATAGTAACAAATGAGACTGTATAGTACAATATGTCAAATAAATACAACAGTAATTAATAACAATTTCAATCGACAATAAATGTAACCTAAGATTTGAAAGTGATTTTTCCGCCGTAACCAAATGATGTGCAAGAGATTCAAAGTTCTTGAAATATATGTACTCGTACGTCCAGTGGCTATCCATCTCCGATAAAAAGGGTAAGATCACAGATCCATGTAGGAGTACCACCACAACCATCCATCATACATGGCAGATTAGAAAATATTAAAATGGTGGAAGGTTTTGTGGTTTCTCAAATCATTTTTTCTAATCGAAGCTTGACACCAGACCTTTCTTCAAAAACTCCATTTCTTACAAAAAAATAAAAGACGGGTCAGCGTGTGAAACGCTTTCACATTGCTGCAAAGTTCGCGACCAAAGAAGGCAAACACCATACATATATGTATTGGCATGTTTCCGAGTTCGTCTTAATTTGGTCTTTGGAGTTGAGATTCCTCATAAAATGTTAGCCAACCAGAAATTACTTAAAAACAGAATTTCAAGCTAATGAAAGACCCGAATTTGGCATTTGCAATAGCCATTAAGTATAAAGGTGTACCATAAATGTGACCTTGTCGTCTCAGGCGAATATCGACGATGCATTGTTTAATGGGCTCTCCATGTCCACGCATCTTTTTTGATAATTTCCTTGGATTTTTCGTTGTCATGTCTCCCAACTTTTTCTGTGGTCCCTCTCCATCGTTGGCATGCCTTCTCTTATCGTTCGTTTTCAAATTTTTTTTTTTTTTTTCCTCTGGACTAAAAGGAAGTAACCCACCTGGCTGTCAAATTCCTTTTTGCCTAAGTTCGAGTTTTTTTTGGGTATAAACCTTGAAATGATTTAAATCGACAACCAGCAGCCTGTCGTAGAAAAAAAGAGTAAGGAAGAGCCGGTATATTTTATCACGGCATGACCAGGCATTTCCTTGTGACCACTCGAGATATTTCCATGCCCTAAAATAGATTTAACAAAAAAGGATAAATAAAAAGGCACAACCATTTTATATTTCGAGATGTCAGGCTCAAACATTTTGAAAAAATGGAGAGCCGGATTCATGATTGCCTGCAAAAGAACCATATATCACATTTAGACTGCTTAAAGAAAGCTTTCCAAAAAAAACTTGGCAGAAGGAACTCCTGGTACACGTACCTGTTGATTTGATTATAGAAAACAAATAAAGCTTGAATCAGGGCAACACATAAACGCAAAAATCAATGGCAGAAGACTCAGAAAGTTTAGCATAAAACAACCAAAAAACTTGAGAAACTTTACAACTTACTTTCTCTAAAATCTATGTCAAACCATCTTCCGAATCAACTGGAGATCACGATTAGATAAAAGGGACCAACCACCTCATCTCAGAGCCATTTCCGTTTGACACGTAAAATATTCTTTTCCACTTCGACTCTGAGAAGGATTCACGCCGTATAAGCTTTTGCCTGCCAAGGAAGATGATTGTTGACGACATTAGAATGGCATTCCCGGCAGCAGGTTTCATAATGAAACAGAATACAAGACAATTTGACTGAACACGTCTGAGTTGCCAGGTAGAAAACGACAGGAAAAATAGACCAAAAATTACCCTTTTTCTTGAAATGATAATATAGGCACAACTTGGAATTGTTCGGAGGACTTGGTCTGTCAAAGATATTAGTAGTACCTGAGATAATAATGACAAACAGTTGCAGCCTCTTCCAAGCTGTAGCGCGGTAACTGATTACGAGCGTCAGGCGGAACATCTGGCAGCTCTTGCCGAAGTTTGCCAACTGCCGTGGAATGAGAGAAAGCCCCTACCATCATGTCCTCATGCATCATGGATCTGTATGCATTAACCTACACGTTGAAGAAGCAGAAATAACTTCGATGACACTTCGGTTATCACGGAATTTTGAAGACAAACAATTGTATATTACTTAGGAAAGAGATCATATAAGTTTTATTTGATCTTGGAAGTATATAATTTAAAGATAAACTGATAAGACACATTTCAAACAAAAAACTAAAAAGACCACTAACAAAAAAACTTGAAAATATATGGTGAACTGCATGAACAGGACAGAAGACTTTCCTTGGCAAGATAGAAAACTGAACATAAGCACATAACATTTGAAAATCTTCAACTTCCACATTTTCATAGAGAACTAACTGCATGTTAATTTGGCTAGTCTAAACTTCTTACATGCAAGAGTCATAGTTGTACCTCTCAAGATCAATGTTTACCAAAAAGCCCCATCAATCAGGAGACAAACTTTTATACCTACGATGTGCTTCATTTAACCAAGCATCCATCTGTTACATGAAAACCATGCAACATTTACAAATTGCATAGTTTTTATATTATCTCATCTAGTCTTCTAATACATACAAAAGTTGCAGTTGTATTTCCCTTTTTCCCAAACTTCACGTCAAACTCCACTTCAACCATGCCTTCCCATATTCTGACCCTAAGACAGTCACAACTTCTGGCTAATCATTTGGAGTTGAGGTTTGGTCATATGGTCATATTTTCCACCTTCCATACTTCAATTGATATTGTCTTTGACATGATTCCTCTATCTACTTCTTGACATAGTGATGGCATGGTTGGAATTGTGGGTCGGGTTGGGGAGCCCATCATTCCCATTGGGATGGTAGGGGCGGGTATCTGATGAAGCTTTTGCACCTTTTAACACCAGTGCCCTGCTTACACAGTCACCATAGGATTCAAGCACAATTCATTAACTCGGATTTGCATTTAGCATATTGAGTGATTCCCCCCTTTTAGTTGTCCTTTTCCCAATTTTTATTCTCTATTACCAGGTCACTTCATACCTTTTTCCTCATCATTATCCTTTCTTTGGTCCACCTGCACTCTCATTTCTTACACTTTCACACTTGTGGAGACTCCTAGCCTTGCCACATCCCCATGGATCCAATCATATCAATGATTTTCTAGATCAAGGTTATTAAACCGCCAAGCAGTCATAACTAAATATGTTGTGGGCCATCCATATTCATGCAGATGCACTATGGAACGGCCCTTTTTAAAATTTTGTATGGTATGAGTTGTAAATTACTAGGTGGCATATCTATATCTCTCTCGAAAGAAATGTTAATCTCAAAATAACTATAGTCACTCTCACTCACTCTCTGCCTCTATATAATTAACCAAACCCATATCCATAATTGCATTATTTTACTAAATTTGGGGTATCTGTCTTTTAAATTGAAAATGTGAGGTATAGCTGTACTAATGCCATCCTATCCATACCGGAGGCATGATAAGCACCAAGTCACCAAACCAGGGCAATGGAGTTGGGCACTTTGGATGCCTTAAGCACTTAGACAACCACCTAGGTGATACCTGGGCACCAAATGTAAATCAAATAAAAATTTCAGATTTATATTTAAAGAAATAAAGCATTATCAAGTTGTACATAACTATTTTAAATGAAAGAAAATACCAATTAACATTCCGAAGGTGTAAAACACAGAAGAATCGATTTTCGAAAAAAATGCTGCATGTGAAAAATGGCCAACACCATAATTCACACAAGTGACTAAGCAGCACCTAAACACCAACCTCAATAACCATGCTCTAGATCATGGCCATCACAACAACAATGGTGCATGATTTTTTAATAAGTTGACCATTTCCAGTCACAAAATTGTTCACTTGTCAAACATTGTGTCAATGATTCTCCAGGTTTATGATGACCACTTTTGAATAGAAAAATAAACAAAATATTAAACCTTTTCGGTTGAAGATATACATGGAGAAAAAGATGGTCAATGATGTTGTGAATGATATCAATAAATTGTTTAATTTCAAAATGCAAGTTTACCACCTCTTATAATGTCATCACCTAACAACACTAAAATAGCAAGCAACTCAATAACAAACAAAACAAAACTTTCCTCTCGTGCTTCTTGTCCCCAACAAGATTGACTCCTCTCAATCTACAAAATACTCCAGCACTCATATCTTACATCCACAAATCTTGTGGGAAACTTTTTTGGTTGAAGATATACAGGGAGAAAAAGACGGTCAATGAAATTGCAAATGATATCTATGAATTGTATTAATTTGAGCCAACAACACTAAAATAGCAAGTAATGCAACAAACAAAACATTCCTCTCTTGCTTCTCATCCCCAACAAGAGTGACTCCCTCTCCTTACCATTCAGGTAGGGTTCCCTCCCTCCCCTTCCCCACAAACCTCTCCCACATCCTAAAACTTTCTTCTGTCTCTTCAACCTTGCACAGCTCTGAGATTTATCTCAGCCCAACCATACCTGTGACCATCTCCCAACTCAACCACCACTCTTCCAACGCACCTCCTCTGAACATCATGATACAGTTGAAAGTGGAGGATAAGATTCTGGTAGCCAGACCGGAAAGACTAACAGCAATAAAGACTATGGTCTGCTGGTCGCAGAAGAGGATGTTGCACAGTATGTCATTGGAGAAGCTACCTATATCTCACCTTACAGATGGATAAGCCATTGAGAGCGGCAAACATGAAGAAAAATTTGATGAGGTCATGGAAGGTGTATGGACTCACCATACAGATCTCAGAAGTTGCCCAAAATATGGAATGCTTTAGAGTGGGGTGGGGGAAATAAGGAATATGGAATTGATGAATCGTCCTACATTAGGGAAGGCGGTGTGGACTAACCATGGACCCAAACTTGCCATGGGCACAAGTTTCAGACGCAAAACATATGAAAGAAAAAGAAATGTGGGATTGTAGTGGTAGGGGTGATTGTTCCTGTAAATTGAAAGAACAATCTGAGCACTTAAGGATCAGGTGCTGAAGCAACCTTACTGGGATATTGGAGATGGTAGTACAATTAATATTTGGAAGCATAGATGGACCAAGAACTTCCAATTTGCAGTGTCCCCGAAGAAGCGTGTGCTTGCATTATCACTTCCACAGTGTCAGAATTATTTTGCAATGGGCCATGGCACCAATCTTTGGAACTAGAACTAATCAAGGCCTTTGAACAGGTATACGGGCCATCTACAATCTATGCAAGGGAGGATTAGTACTCAGAGGGAAAATAATATGTATGCCAAGCAGGGATGGGAAACACAGCACAAAGTTGACCTATCATGTTATTGGAAAAAATAAATCCCTTCCCAACCTTCAAATTGCAAAGGCAAGGCAAGTTCTTTTCCATGGAAACATATAGAAGGAGACTTAGGACTTCTCCAAAAAAATTGATTATCCTCTATTTGCAATAGAGGATATTTGTCATCCAATCTGAGGCTTATCTAAGACTTAGGAAGACATTTTTGCAACTTAGGCTTGTACTTTATCTTCTTTTCACCTTTTCTTGGGAACAAATTTCCTTCCATTGTACTTGGAGGAAACTCATTGATAGGATTCAGCCCACTTTCAAAAAAGCAGGCAATTACACAACTAAAACAACGAAATACATGAAATAACCTCAAAAGATAGTAGACTATCATATCAATAGTAGTGGTAAAGAGTTGTGGCAGGCAAGTAATAGTTGTTGTAGCAGTAGTACCAACAAGCATGCAGAACATCAGCATTTCCTCCAACAGCTAGGTAAGATAATTAGTCAATCATGTTGACTTAAAACAACAGATAGGCACACATGGAAGATGAGCACAAAACCTGCACTTACACAATCTGTTACGTCCCTTCGCAATTTTTTTCATTTTTTGGGGTGCAATTACAAAGATGTAACGGCTTAACTGTCCACTTCTCAGATGCTATAAATATTAGGGCCAGATCGTCTAGGGGAGGATCCATTTGAAGCCAATTCTGGTGTTACAATATCATTCTTTCTCCCAGTGGTTCACCAAAGGGAAGCAGTGAGGTTCACCTCCCTTTAATTGTGCATGCAGTAGCGATAACAGGGACTCTCTCTGCTATCCTTCAAGATAGGTCGTCAAAGAGAGTAACATTGACCTCTAATTTCAGTACAACACTCTCATCGATTAAAGAAATGTGACAAGGTGGTATCTTGTAACAACAATGCGTGTGGTATGGAGCCAGACTAAGTTTGAGAGCTAGTAGTGATGAGGATCTATCAAGAAAATTGATCAATGATTGTAGAGTTGGTGGCATGTGAATCCAAAAATACCAGAGAGAAGGTGTTAGAAGCTAAAAGAAAAGATGGTCCTATTCAATTAGATAATGTAAAAAAGTAAAGAAACGAGCCAAGATCATTGCTCAAGTTATACTTTCTAGTATATAATGGTGACAAAGAACCCAACAGTTGGGTGGTACAAGTAGAGCGGTTTTTTTCGTTTTACAAGATTCCTAACCACCAGAAAACCAAATACATAATACTTCGTCTTGAAGGAGAACCCAATCAATAGTACATGTGTTACACAGTTAACCCACCAATAGATTTCAAAGAAGATATTATCATGAGATTTGCAACGGATGGCATAGAGAAACCACTAGCAAAGTTTACCAAGCTAAGGCAAGTTGCATTGGTTCGTGAATGTCAAAGGCAATTTGAAAGCTTGTTAAACTGTGTTCCCTCAATTATCGAACACCAATGGGGCAACCATATTTGTAAGTGGACTTCGAGAGGAAATTAAAGCAAAAGTGTAGGCAATAGAACCAAAATCCTTGACGTTGGTAATGAAGGTTGCAAGAGTACAGGAAGAGAAATGTTAAAGACAAAAGAAGTCCTGGAAGGGTGAGGGCATGAAATCCAAAACATCATAGGGCAAGAATAGTAACATGACAAAGGATCATACAGAGATAGTTAACTGTGCAAGGAATTATCTGGTGAAAATCTTGACACCCATGGAAAAGAAAGTTCGTCACGGTAGGAATCACTATTATAATTGTGATAAGCAGTGGTCAAAGGGACACAAATGTTGGACCCAAGCTATGTTTGTAATCCATGGTGAATGGGAAGAGGAAGACAAGGTTGAAGGAGATCAAGATGAACCAAAGGTGTCGAAATATAACAAGGTCAGTAAACTACAGTTTCTAGGAGAAATTGATAAACAAAAGGTCTTAGTGATGATAGACAATGGAGCACATAATTTTCTAGATCCAAGATTCATTAAGGACCCTTAGGGTGTAAAATGGAGAACATCAAAAGCTACAGTAGTAAGAGGAAAAAACATGGAAGTGGTAAGTGAATGTAGAGGCATCACTTTGGAAAGTCAAGGGTATCAGGTATAGCTCAATGTTAAATTGATGGAAATTGGATTATATGACATGATACTATGAGTGGAGTGACAGAATTCTTTACGAAAAATTCACACCAATGACAACCTACACTCATCCCTAATACTTCTGGTGCAAAAGAAAGATGACTCATGGAGATTTTGTGTAGATTATCAAGAATTGAACAATAACATATTCAAATATAAATTTCCCATACCTATAGTAGAAGAACCATTAAACGAGTTAGCCATTTTCAAAGCTCAATCTTAGGTTAGGATACCATCAAATAATGGTGCATCCAAACAATGTTGAAAAGATGGCATTTCAAATACACAAAGGACACCATAAGTTTCTCATAATGCCCTTCAGATTGATGAATGTCACTTCCACATTTTAGGCCTTGATGAATAGTCTTTCGGCCTATGATGTGGACAATGGTATTAGTTTTCTTTAATGACACCAACTATTCACCAAGAAAATCAAATGTATAGCTTTGAAGTAGATTAGTTGGAATACTTGGGGCATATCATAGGCAGAGGAAGAGTATTACACAGAACGAGATCTGTAAGGTGAAAGAGTGACCACAACCAATAGACGTTAAAAGCATAACAACCTTCTTGGGACTTACCAAATATTATTGAAGGTTTTATCCAGAACCATGGATCCATAGCTGCCCCTTTGACGACATTACTCAAGAAATATGGGTTCAAGTGGATGTCAAAAGCTACACAACCCTTTAAGGAATTAAAGAAGACCCTAACTCAAGCACTTGTATTGATGTTACCAGACTTCCAAAAAGTTTTTATTGTAAAAGGGGACACATCTAAAAAAGGGATGGGAGATATTTTGCTGCAAGAGGAAAAACCAACACATTGGAGTCAAACCTTCAACATGAGGCAACAAGCATTATCTACATATAAGGAAGAATTATTAGTGCTACTATTAGCTATTAAGAAATGGAGACATTATTTTGATGGAACAAAGAATCCACTCCCTAGTTCAACAAAGAATCCACTCCCTAGTTCAACAAAAATGGCTGGTGAAATTGTTGGGTTTTGATTTCGAAATAGAATACAAGAAAGACAACAATAATGTTGTTGCAGATGTTTTGTTAAGGAGGGAAGAAGTTGAGGTCTTGAGTTGTACGACATCATGGATGACCCAAGATTGGGTGCAATAGCTTAAGCAAAACTACGAGGAAGAGGACCTACGAAAATTAAAGGAGTAATGAGAAGAAGGAAAACTTAACCAGAAGGGTTGCTATACTATAAGAATAAGGCTAATTATTGAGGCACAATCCACCTTAAGGATTAAACTACTACATGGCTTCCATGACTCCCCTCTTATAGTACACAATGGGTTTGGGCAAACCTACCATCAGTTGAGAAAATTATTTTTTTGGACAGGAATGAAAGGAGAGGTTTGTAGATATATTCAAGGTTGTGATACATGCCAAAAGTTGAAAAACGACAATGCACAACTAGCTAGTCTTTTGCAACCCCTCCCAACATCTTGACAGATATGGAAAGATGTGTCCATGGACTTTATAGACAGCCTACTGATCAGTCATGGCAATTCGGTTATATTGGTGGTGGTGGATTGACTGTCCCAGTACAAGCACTTTATCTTATTAAGACGTCCCTACACTACTAAGAGTGTTGTAGAACACTTAATTTATGAAATCTTTCAACTTCATGGGTTCCCAAAAACAATCATATCGAGCAAGGATCCAATCTTCATTAGTCAATTTTGGTAGGAATTGTTCAAGCTAGCATAAACTCAACTCGACATATCACCTACAAACAAATGAATAATCTAAAGTAGTTAACAAGTATATTGAACAATATCTTCATTGTTTTTGTGCAAGTTAACCCAAGGAATGGATGGCATAGCTCAAATGGGCGGAATATCATTACAATACCAATATCCATTACACCACACAGACCACTCCCTATGATGCCGTTTACAGACAACCACTATCGAAGTTGGCTAGATACACATTGGGGACCATTCAAATGATATTAGTAGAAGAACACTTGAAGTAGAGAGAACTCTTAAAGACACTCAAGTAGCACTTGTGAAAAGCCTAGGAGCAAACGAAGATAGTAGATCGAGGATATCAAGAGTGAGAATTTAAGGTGGGGGACTAGGTCTACTTAAAGATATGACCTTACAAACAAAACTTTGGGAAAGAGGAACCCAAAAGTTGGCACCTTGTGTCTATGGTCTATATGAAATAATAGCAAAGGTCACTTACAAGCTAAAATTGCCTAAGGATGCCCACATTCATCCTGTTTTTCACGTCACCTTATTGAAAGGGAAAGTTGGCAATCAACTAGTCAGCTCTACCCTACCCCAAGATTGGGTCAAAACCAACTAGAACAGGACACCCAAGTAGATTATCAGACAATGGTTGGTAAAAAAGGGGATTGCACAACAACAAATATACTACTACGTTGACAAGATGAACGTGAAGAGTAACCAACTTGGGAACCTTACGAAACCAACAGCAGGACACACTTAATTGTTCAAAAATCAAGACAACAATACTTAAAAGGGGAGGAAATGGTAAGTCCCTCGTTGAAATATTGTAACAATATTAGTAGTAATCAACCTTTGTAATTTTTTTCCTTTTTTCGGGTAGTTAAGAAGATGTAATAGCTTAACTGTCAATTTCTCAAATGCTATAAATAATAGGGCCAGATCGTCTAGGGGAGGATATGTTTGAAGCAAATTCTGGTGTTACAAAATCATTCTTTCTCCCAATGGTTCACCAAAAGGAAGTAGTAAGGTTCACCTCCCGTTAACTGTGCATTCAGTAGCAATAGTGAGGACTTTCTCTCTACCATCCTTCAAGATAGGTCGTCAGAAAGAACAACACAACCTCCACTTTTGGTACAACACTCTATTCAATTGAAAGAATGTAACACCATCATCGTTATCTAGGGCTAGAACAGCACCCAATCTCATATTTACAAGCATGATAGTGGATGAGTGGCTTTGCTGCAAAGGAAGAAGGTAGATGGGAGGCTGGAGGATGTGTGGTGGAGAAAGTAGAGGGTTTGGCAATAGCAAGGTAGTTTTCTTGCTAACCTCCAAATCCACAACCACTATAACAATGCAATGATGGTAGCTACGTTTTTTTTCTTTTTTCTCACAATGTGCATATAATGTTACTTTTTATACAAGGTCATTTACTTGCCCTGTGATCATAATCAATCTAAATTTAGGTACAATAAATATGTCAACAGTTTTGTGTGGTACTCTGTGTCACATTCTCTTCCAATTGCATTAAAAATGACATCAACAATTTGAGTCATACTCTCACTACGTAAAGTCAACCACATGAATCGTTTTCCTTCTAAGTATTTCTATATATTGTCAAATATTTGATTAGTTTAGAAAAATTTAAATCTTTTCATACAATTCTTAACAAATACTTTTGAAACTACCTCTACTTTTAATTTCTTCAATACTAATTAATTTTTCACTACTAAATAGTGCATGTTTTGGTCTCTTAAGAATATAACCAAATCACCTAAGCTGCTTTCCTTTTATCTTATTTTTAATAAAGCCAAAAAATGAAAGAATTATGATATCTCTGACATTGTATTTTGATCATTTTGATTCTTAGCCTCCCAGGATACAAAAAATTACTCAATTTGATCATAAAGACTTACTGTTGATAGGTACTTGGCATGAACCTGTCGTTGTGAGTGAACAGTGACTTGCTCCTTGAATTCACTGAATGTGAACCAGCTATTGTACTGGATTAGTAAAGCACAAAACAGACATTAATTTTCTTAAAATCACAGTTACTATCTTGGAAAACCTCAAACTGATACTAGATATAAAATTTCATGATCTTCACAGCACCTGATCAATTGCAAATAAAACAGGAATGTCTTTCACCAAGGATAATTCCTTTCTTAGACGAACAAGAGCCCCAACAGAAGCTTCTTTGTAGCCAACCCCAGATTGTATCAGATCAAACAGAGTAGCACCTTCGGGCAAGGCCATCAGACCACCCTTTGCAGCAGATCCAGCATCTTCCCCACCCAGTAAAATAGGATCACTAATTTGGCATGGCAATTTCTGTAAGCTAGTTTTGTTGAATTTCAAGTAATCCTGGGGGCAGAAACCAATCATTAAGAAAGCAACGTTTTATTGACCTAATTGAACATTAAAAGATGGTTGTGAGTTGCTTCTGGACATCACCGAAGTTAAAAATTATACAACATTTTACTTTTGTTTATTGAAGTACCTGCAAGATTTTAGTAGCCCGAAAAGGTGTATCAATCAGATTGGTTTCTGGATTTCTATAGAATGAACCTCCATGGGTCCACTCCTTTGCCTTTGGAGCATAAAAGACCAGCCATCCTTCATTGCGAGCCCAGTGAACAAGCATGGCAAGTGCAATACTCTTTCCACAACTAACAGGACCATCCAAAACTATTTGCCTCCGAACCTTTGGACCTAGAGAAAAGAACAAAAACAATCCAAATGATTCTCCATGACAAAATTGATATGCTAAAAAGTTTGATACCTACCCCCATTAAATTGTCAAGAATTAAAAGCTTTGATGTAATGATGACCACAAATAGGTAGACAGAAAAACAGAATTCAAAACAGAAATCTAAGAAAAAATAAATAATTGCCATCAATTGAAACCTTTTATTAAATAGTATACCATTTTTGAAAGGGAAAAACGATAAATTAATTGTTTTTTAACATAAATAACTTTTCCAAGAAGTGTGATTGCAGTATGGGGGCATAAGCTCCAAAAATATATTACTGATGTGACAATAAAATTGCAATGAAAATGGAAATGCTAAGAGATTTTTCAATGATTTTCCACCGGGGAAGTCTCCGTGATTCTCTCCAACCAAATTATTAGGCTACTATGCACCAACTATGATGATTCTATCCACATTTTTCCTTACATACTATTTTAATTACTACATCTGCAAATGTAATGTTATAGACTATATTGTTACTCATGCTCCCATAAGGATAAATGCATACTTTTTAAGGTGCCCATTGAAATATTATTTATTTATTTTTAAGTATATATTATATATAATGTGTACACATTTAATAATACTTATGCATAGTTTTAGCTCTATTATTTCTTAAATAATAATAAAATACATAAATAATTAAGATAAGACCAACATATGAGGTGTAATAATGCTAATGTGTATATTTCATTCATATATGTAATTATATAATTCAATAATTGTGTATATTTTGGTAATATTAAATCAAAACAGTTATATTTAAGCTTTTTTGTGAGGAAAAACAATTTAACACTTAAAAAATAATTACTAACAAATATATATTAAAATGATAAATAATAATTGCTTCACTCACATTGCAAAATCTAATGAAAAGATGATGTAAAGTACAAAAAAAGGTAAAGTCAAAATCCCACAATGATGTTGAAATAAATAAGGTTAGGTAGGGCATTATGACAGTACAAGGAAAGACATGAAGACTTGTTGGCTTGAAGATTTGAAGTAACAGTGATGATTGGTAATTTAAAGGAAACCAATTGGAGCAATGCCAGCAAAGTGTAACGGAAAATGATTTGTAGCTTTTAGTTTTAAGATTTGATTTTGATTTCTTGAAGAAGTTAATTACACTTGAAATGCAGAATTATTGGGTGTGAGATTTACATGTACGTTCAAATTATTCTACTTATCTTTATTATTTATTTATTTAGTTATTGGATTTGTCAAGTTTCCTGTACAAGGACAATGGGTGGATCATGTAATTTTCTCAAATACTACAACTGAACACAAATATGTAAATATTAAGAGCTCTTTTGAAAATGAGGTGGGTGACCCACCCTCATATAACGTAATTCTGCTATTGTGACTTGCTAACAAAGTGTGGAACAAATATTTTTCCTAAAAAAAATACAGAGCATTGTGTGAATGATGTCTGTGGACGATACCCTTTCTCGAGAAAGGGTCTCCTTATCTGAGAACACTTATTGTTTCTGCTGAGAAGCAAATGTTTTACCTGTTGGGATCATGAGGGGAGATCTGACAAAATTGGAATGACACATGTTTTTTTATAACGTTAAAGACGTTAAGGTTATGACTCAAGGACAAGATGATCTATAATCTCAACAAAAAACAAATTTCAATATTTAAATCTAAGAACTAAGGATGAAATATAGGTGAGAGGAGCAGTTCAACCGAGAAGAAATTGTATTTCAGAGGTTTTTTCTTTGAGCGAGTATTTTTGGCAGCTTTCAATAACATGCATCTGATTTAGAAACTCCTTAACAAGATCTTCAACTAATTTCATGAACGTCTTTTTCTAATTTGCAAACATGAGAACACCTTTTTATTCACAAACATAGATAGCTAAAGTGGTTTAGTGACAAAGATCAGTGGAAAAAATAGGCTTACATTTCGGACGGGTATACATTGGCGGGTCCACGATACGCCGATAATTATCCCTTAGCTCCAAGAAGCTCTTCCTCACCAGCAACGCACACCTCCCCGTCTCCTCAAACTCCTTTGTCATTCCCATCGGAAACCCCTCTGGCAACTTCTCATTCAAATCCTGCAAACTTTCAATAACTCAACAAAAGTGCATCACCAAACCAGTCCAAATCTCAATAAAAAAGCAATAATCAAAGCGCCACCTCACCTGAAATCAATATAGGTGTTCACATCCTCCCTCTTAAGGAGCGAAATCGATCTTCGCTCAGTGAACAAAGGAGCTCCATTGGGACCGACATCCAGCACGGGGTCGTATCTGTCGGGGGCGGGAACGACGGAGAGGCCGAGTTCTCCGGCTTCCGAGGCTGCTCTACCACCGCCGCCTTCGTCGGCGGGGTCTTCACCGTTGCCACGAGACTTCCCCCTCTTCATAGCCTTCCGTTCTTTCTTCTTGCCCTTGGCCTCCCTCTTCACCAGCCTGTCAGAGTTGACGAGGAAGCTGAAATGGAAGAGCGGGAGGGTGAAATGCAACGGGAGAGGCGAGGATGAGGCCGGCGGGACCCGTCTCGCGCGGTTTCCGACGGTCGTTGTCGCCGTGGCGGTGGCGGCGGCGGCGATGAGGGCTCCCCGGCGAATAAGTCCGAGCATTTCTCGTTTCCGTCTTCCCTTTGTACAATGGTGGACGATGAGATGAGAGAGAGAAGGGGTTTTCAAGATTAAGAGGGTTTTACGACTTTACTTAACGTACGCCACATGCGTTTTGAGTAATTTTTTTTAATTTTTAAAATTACTTTTAATAATAATATTATTATTATATAAATTTTTATTAACTAAATTATTATACATTTTCAGCATTATTCATGAAATTACGTTAACTTCAACTTTTTTAATTTCAAGAGTTAAAAAAATTACTCGCACCTTTAAGTATCATTAGATATTATCATATGAATTTAGGGTAGGTTTAAAATAACTTTTTAAAATTTTAAGAGTGAAATAGAATTAAAATTAAAATTATTTATGTAAATAGAGTTGAATCACTTAATTTAAGTGATAAAAATTTATAAGTTAAAATCTCGTTGAAAGTGATTTTAAGAGATGAAAAAAATTAAAACTAAATAAAATCTTAAGTACGTTAATTTCAATTTTATTAATAATAGATAATTTACTAAAATAAATATTTCTAAAATGTATTTATTTTAATTACAATTTTCATCACATGTAAATTTTAAATAAGAGTTGATTCTTTAGTGATACTACTATAATTACTTTTCTAGTGGTACTTAATAAGTTATTTTCTCATATATATATATATATATAGCAAAAAAAACCAAGGAGGGATTTAAGGGATAATAAAAAAAGGATTAAAGAGAGCGATGATGCATTGTAAGAATTCTAATAAGAATATTTATGATTTTTAAGTTAACGGAAGTGGAGGGGAAAAAATCGTAACTAAGGTCATCAAACATAATACTTCGTAAGTGTAAACTTAAAAATACCAATTAAACGATAGAGATTGTAATATACACAAAAGGGAGACCAAGATCATTTTAGTTAAATGAGTTATTAAAAAATTTAGATGATTTAAATTTAATCTAAACCATTAAATTAGAATACTACTAGAAAAGTAACTCTAATGGTGTCCTTAAAATGTATTTTTATATTTTAAATTAATATATTTAAATCATATTTTACATGTAAGTACTCCAAAAATGATCCAAAATTATGAAGTGTCTGTCGATGATTTAAACAGTCTAAGGTATATAGTTCAAAAAAACTTACTTTTTAGTGGAATTTAAAGTAACTTCAAAAAAAACCAAACAAACAAAAGAAATACCTTCATTCTATTCTTTTTGACTCCTTTCACGAAAAAACCAAAAAATCCTTTGATTTTCTCACAAAAACTTTTAACCTTTCAATATGCAAATCTCTTCCAACTTGAAACTATGCCAAACAGATCACCTCTTCAACCTTCACATTTCCCTCATGTTACCTCTGTCTTTGCCTTCATGAAAACGATCGCTTCCACCTTCCTCACAATATAAAGTTGCATCAGTTGCCATTATCTACAAAGCCTCTACAAATTTTTGTTGATCTCGTCATCTCAGCAAATCTACGTTGACCTCATCGCCTTTGCCTTCACTTCTGTATTGCAAGTTGCAGAGAAGCATCCATTTATGTCAATTAATCTGCACAATCACGTTGCCCTTAATGAAAATATTTACAATAATAAAAAATTATTTAATTATAGTTAAAGTATTATTAAATGATTAATACGTGAAGAATTTGATAAATAGATTCTTAAATATTTATTTTAAATTTAATATTGAAAATATTTTTATAAAAATAAAATATCAAAAATAGTAAATAATTCATTAAAAATTAATTACATTACGTTTAAAAAATAGATTCTATAAAGATAAATTTGAATCTTTATAAAAGATATAAGATTGTAATAATAGATACAATATAAGATACCAAACACATTTTACACTATTTTCACTCTAATTTGTCGTGTCAACATTGTAATGTCATGATTAAATATCCATAATCTAAAACAGATGGATTTACATCAAACTCAAATAAAGATATCACGATTACAAGGAGAAAAGACAAAAGAATGATTTGTCTTTGAAAAGTACAAAAAAAATAAAAATAAAAATAAATCAAATTTCTCCTTTTTTTTTACTATTTTTTACATTTTCTAAAAACACAACCACAAAAGACCTTAATGATCTCTATCTGTGTCAAAGTGTGCTTATGATTACATAATGGTTTAGAAAGAAAAATTATGACATTAAATTGTGCAGATCGGAAGTAAAATAAAAATGTTAATGCTAAGATTAACATTGATTCCATTGATGATGATGTTATCAGCAGTATGAGAAGATATGATTATCAGAGTACATGAGGCGAAAATAAGCTTAAAGAAAGAGTTTAAGCCGAAGAAGAGCAACAGTCCCTGTTTGTGGTTGCCTGAGCTATTGGGAGTACAGGAAAATAAAGCTCAAAATAAATGCATCTTTAACCAACTGCTTCATATTCTTCACTTGGAACGAATTAAAGTAGTCACTTGCAGTTGAGTAATGAACTAAAAATCATGCATGCTTTAAATTTTGTTCAATATGATTCTCAAAAACAATTCATTAAAAGTAGCTTAAAAAATAAAAATGATGAATCACAACTTCACCGGGCACGATCAAAAAGTGATATTTTAATAATTGAGAGATTTCTTATTAATCTTACAACCTTGAATTTGAAATTTTACTAATGTAATAAAATTATCTTAAAATAACAATTTGTAAAAAAACCTATTAAAGTAATATTCTAATGATTGAATTTGAATTCAAAATTTCAGAATTATCTTAAAATAATAATTTAAAAAAAATAAATATATGTAAAAAATCATTAAAGTAATATTCTAATGATTGAATGATCTATTTTGTTGGATAATGATCTTTTGGTTTTAATTTTAATTTTATATCAATTTACACGTATTATCGTTATTTTAAAATTTTTATATATAAATTTTTATCTTATAATTTATCGTGAAGTTTAACAGCTTTTAAGAATGAAACTTAATTTTTAAACGTACTTAAAACTTACGGTCTCAGAATCAAAATTTCACTAACATATTTAAATTATTTTAAAAATAATAATTTCCAAGGAATAGAAGACATGAGGCACGTTTCCGACAAACTCGGACGGTGGACTCCAAGCAACCGAAGGGGTTATTTATCCACCAACCCTTCTCCTTCTCTATATATACTCCCCCATCCTCCATTCTCTTTCACGCCTTCGCTTCCATCGGCCCTTAGCTCTCCGCCGCCGCCGCCGCCGCCGCCGTCGTCGAGCCTTCCCGTGGAAGCTTCCTCACCGGAACTGGCTAACCCCAAGGCGTCTCCCATCCTTCCGGACACCGAGCCGGAGGAGGAACGGAAGGAGCGGGTGGTCCGAACCCTGTACGAGGCCCTGAACGCCCGCGACGTGGATACGGTGCACCGCCTGCTGGCCCAGGACATCGAGTGGTGGTTCCACGGCCCGCCGTCCCGACAACACATGATGCGGCTGCTCACCGGCCTAGACGAGCGCTTCGTGTTCACCCCTTCCTCCATCGCCGCCTTCGAGTGCTTCGTGGTCGTCGAGGGCGCCGCCGGAAGAGGGTCCGTGTTCTGGGTCCACGTCTGGACGATGGGCGCGGACGGGATAATCACCCAGGTCAGGGAGTACCTCAACACCTCCCTCACCGTAACCAAGCTCGACCCTGCTCCTCCTCCTCCTTCATCCGCCTCGTCTTCGACCTCCGCCGCGAGATCGTCACAGAGCTGCGTGCAGCTGTGGCAGAGCAAGCTCTCCAGTGCCCAGGCCGGCAAGTCCGTGCCCGCCCTTCTTCTGGCCATCTAGTATATACTACCTACGCACGCATATGATTAAATAATATATATTGGGTTGATGACTGTATTAGTTAATTTCGTATAAATTTTTACGCATAATTATTATTTATAAATCTTTATTATATTATTTATTATACATCTTGGTTTTTTTTATTTCATTACTCTTACGAAGCTGGAATCGGAAACAAAAGTTTCATTTGGTTGCCGGCGCTTCATGATGATTTCACGGAAATAATTTATCCAATAGATTTCGTGTAATAATATTCTGTATAATGTATACTCTTGTGGTTGTGTTTGGCAGAAGTTTTTTCAGTTAAAAAGGTAATACCTGTTTTAATCTTCTTGTCGTTCAACGAAACTGATGACGTTGAAAAATATGAAAAAGTTATATTGAAAATTGTATTTTTTAATATTGATGTAATTGAATATTACGATGATAAAATATGAAAAAATTATATTTGAAAACTTATGTTGTAAGTGATTTTTAATTCAATAGAAATCATAAATAATGCCTATATTTTTCTATCAAATAAAGGAAAATATTTGGATAAAAAGGGGAATCAACTTTACCGTTGGATGGAAAGTTTTTTTTTTGAAATGGTAATATCGTATAAAGACATAAAACATAAACTTTACAAGATTATAACTAGTATAGACCATCAACAGTTAAATTACAAAGGTTACATCATTCTAATTACAAAAATTCTATCAAAAGAGAGCTAATTTGATATATTAAAGTATTCAAAAATGAAGAAGAAAAATTTGCAAAAAATCATTGCAATTCTTCAGCCTAATGACCAAACATTTTATTGATAGACTCGATTGTAGAACTTGCAAGAGGAACATCACCTTCAATAAGACATAAAGGATGAGCGTTAAGATAAGAAACAACATTCATGCTTGCTCGACTTGAGAGAATATGTGTTCTACCCACATATTGGCCCAACTGAAAATTTCAGCAAAAATATTAGATGGGTCAGGATGCAGTTGATGAAATATTAATTTATTTCTACATAACCAAACACCGTAACAAAATGATAAAATCACTGAATTCTACTTCTTAAAAGTAATATTAATTTTCCTATGGTGTCGAACAAGTTGAATAAAATCATCAAGCCTTTCAAAATTAAAATGTGAGAAAGAGGTAACAGTTGTTCTCCAAAAAGCTTTAGCAATATTACAATCTACAAACAAATGCTTTAAAAATTCCTGTGCTGAGATCTACAAAAGGAGCATAAAGAATCTCTACGTCAGTCTTGATCAGATTACATTCGGTAAGGATTTTATCATGTATAATCAACCAAAAAAAAGGTTTACTTTCGAGAGAGTGACTGTCTTCTCCATCTGTCAGGAAGCTGTTTCTCCATATCTTACTTAAAGATATCAACTGCTAGTTAGAATTAATTATGCCATATTGATAAGGTTCATCTGTACACTCAGGAGAATTAAATTCTCATTGTTTCTTTTCTTGTTATTTTCATATGCACAAACTTCCTTAAACTACAAATTAAATACAGTGATCTTAGACAATTCTTTAACGCTTGTGTTTGGTAGATCAGAGAGTTTAGGCTGCAATATTTTTTTCCCGACACTCTCCAGTGAGTCTCCATTGGTTGGGAAAAAGAAAACCTACAAGGAATCTTGAATTCCTCCAACCAAACAAACACGGCCGAACTTGTAGTTAATCATCTCACGCTCCCCAAGAATGTCGATAATTAAGGTTTCGTTTAAGACAGTTAACTTTTAAAATTACTTTCAATATTATTATTATTATATAAATTTTCACTATCTTAATTACTTGATAAATTTAACTCTATTAATAAAATTAACTTCAACTTTAACTTTATTTGCTAACTCCCAGAGTTGATGGAACCGGTCCCCAGAAGAAGCCTATGTGCTTCTACCGTTATCCAAAGATATGTAATTAATTAAGCAGAGGTGTTAGGTAATTGTCTACGAAGACATCTGATAAAATTGGAGAGATTCAAAGGAGCTCAACATATCCCTTGCACAAGGACAGGACATGCATAAATCCAGTTAGGTACGTAAATTGTCCATTCACGGAAAAGAACCGAGACAGAGGAGTCTGGAGGTGGACCAAGCTTTAATTTGCTGTGTGAAATTCAAATTTTAGGGTCGGAAGTAATGAGATCCAGCACAACCTTCCCACTTTACAGAGGCCCGACCACATGCTTTTCTCTCGGAGAGAGACTAACGGTCGGCCGCCGGTGGAAGAATGAGAACAGAGACGGCGGTTCTGAGCATGAAAGAGGATGATCATGTGGAAGTGGTGTTCAACTTGGCAGTCAACGGAGGAG